>SJYQ01001608.1:505462-545715 GCA_006410935.1 Redunca redunca | reverse complement strand
CTATACAAATTTAAAAGGTTTCTCTTAAAATTCTGTGTTGCCAGGACACCTGGTCTCACCTGACGTTAACAAATGCCTTTTTCTTATGGAAATGTTTATCTTAGGCAATGCTAATGTACTATGCATTTACCCCAAACTCTGCCTTCAAGTCGGTTCAGCCTTTTGGCTCAGAACCTACTTGATAAACCAGTATGTCATACTCCGATATTGTTCCTCTAATCTATGTAAATAACACTATTTGTATGGTGCTCTGCCCTTTTTCAAGATTCAAGTTAATCCTTTTATGGCCCAAGATGAACCATTTAGAACCGAGATTATCCCAAAATACATCCTATGGGTGAGGGGCCTGGTGCCATTCCAAGTTTTGAGACATTCCTTTCTTTCATTAACAGACTGCTGATAACTATATAACATCTAGCTAAAGACTAGCAGGTGGGTTCTCTTTCTGCCCCCTTCTGATGCCTATGTTAGAAGCTTTCTCTATCTCCTTTATACTTTAATAAAACTTTGTTACACAAAAGCTCTGGGCAATCAAGCCTCGTTTCTGGCCCCAGATTGAATTCTTCTCCTCCGGGGGCCAAAAATCCCAGCATCATAATTCAACAACAACCTTTCAATATTGTACATCAACTATATTTCAAACTTATAAAAACTTTGGCTTCATTAACTGAAGGAAAACCCTAAGTATGACCTACAAGTCTGTCTATAATCTTTGACATCTTTTTCCTTGACAGCCATACAACTCTCAAGTTACTCTACTAATAAATAATTTCTTCCACACATGAAACTCTTCCTAATCTTTGTGCCTTTACTCATCATCTTGCCTCTGCCAAAAACACAATTCTTTGATTTATATATACAGATGCCTTCTTACTCCTTGGAAGAAAAGTTATGACCACCTACATAGCATATTGAAAAGTAGACATTACTTTGCCAACCAATGTCTGTCTAGTCAAGGCTATGGTTTTTCTAGTAGTCATGTATGGATGTGAGAATTGGACTGTGAAGAAAGCTGAGCCCTGTATATATAAATATATTTATATACTTATATATATATATTTGTATTTGTATCCATAAAGACTGAATTCAATGATCAGCTTCCTATGGCTATCTAGCGTCAACACTATGTGCCATGCCTCTGCATTTCCCTAACTACCAGGACATACTTCTATATTTGTACCAGTAATTATCTGAACACATCTCTTCTATGAAGACAGGACCCTCATTTATTTCTCTGTATATCCCTAGGTAATATTTTAAAGTAATTGTTTAATATAAATATATTGAAGCAATGTTAAAAAATATAGTAGACAATGTGTAGGCTCTCATCTTGCAAATCATACTGAGGTTTGTGAGAATATGCTGTGTCAATTGTTTTCTGACATTAGGTAGAAGGTATAATTTAGATATATCAAATATTCATATTGTTATTTTATTGCATTTGCAACTAAGACATCCATTTTCACAGTCACTGAGAAAATAGATTCTGTTTCTCCATGTGGTGGTTGATTTATTGTACTCTGTTTCCTGGTTATGTCTGCTAACAATTGATAGTTCTACCTGTTATACAAGAATCCTAATGTAAGGTTGCAGGCATAAGTAGCAGAATCTAGGGTGGATTTATGCCAAATCAATTTAAAATGCATTTTTAAGCTGCAATTTAGACCACTTGTGACAGAAACCTAGGCTCAATTTTCATTCATCCACCTTGCATACAATTGTTTGTTTGTTTTAATAAAAACTTAATGCGTATACTTTCAAATCCAAACACAGTAGGTGTTATATTTAGAAGACTGTAAATCTTCTTACACATTCAAAAAGAAATTTAACATTATTTTGATATAATTAGTAAACCAAATTGTATCTGGCTATTTCTGGTTATTGCATCTAACACTCTAATGCTGATGGTCTTGTCTCATTTTTAATACTTGCACTTTAACATAAACTAGGTTATTCTGTTCCTTGGTTATTCCCTCTTTTGCTGCTGCTGCTGCTAAGTTGCTTCAGTAGTCTCTGACTCTGTGCAACCCCATAGACAGCAGCCTACCAGGCTCCTCTGTCTCTGGGATTCTCCAGGCAAGAATATTGGAGTGGGTTGCCGTTTCTTTCTCCAATGCATGCATGCATGCTAAGTTGATTCAGTTCAGTTCAGTTCAGTCACTCAGTCATGTCTGACTCTTTGTGACCCCATGAATCGCAGCACTCCAGGCCTCCCTGTCCATCACCAACTCCCGGAGTTCACTCAGACTCATGTCCATCAAGTTGGTGATGCCATCCAGCCATCTCATCTTCTGTCGTCCCCTTCTCCTCCTGCCCCCAATCCCTCCCAGCATCAGAGTTTTTTCCAATGAGTCAACTCTTCACATGAGGTGGCCAAAGTACTGGAGTTTCAGCTTTAGCATCATTCCTTCCAAAGAAATCCCAGGGCTGATCTCCTTCAGAATGGACTGGTTGGATCTCCTTGCAGTCCAAGGGATCCTCAAGAGTCTTCTCCAACACCACAGTTCAAAAGCATCAGTTCTTCAGGGCTCAGCTTTCTTCATAGTCCAATTCTCACATCCATACATGACTACTGGAAAAACCATAGCCTTGACTAGACAGACATTGGTTGGCAAAGTAATGTCTGCTTTTCAATATGCTATCTAGGTGGTCATAACTTTTCTTCCAAGGAGTAAGAAGGCATCTTACTCCTTGGAGTAAGAAGTTAGTAGAAGGCATCTTCTAATTTCATGGCTGCAGTTACCATCTGCAGTGATTTTGAAGCCCCAGAAAATAAAGTCTGACACTGTTTCCATTCTTTCCCCATCTATTTGCCATGAAGTGATGGGACCAGATGCCATGATCTTCATTTTCTGAATGTGGAGCTTTCAGCCAACTTTTTCACTCTCCTCTTTCATTTTCATCAAGAGGCTTTTTAGTTCCTCTTCACTTACTGCTATAAGGGTGGTGTCATCTGCATATCTGAGGTTATTGATATTTCTCCCAACAATCTTGATTCCAGCTTGTGTTTCTTCCAGCCCAGTGTTTCTCATGATATACTCTGCATAGAATTTAAATAAGCAGGGTGCCAATATACAGCCTTGACATGCTGCTTTTCTTATTTGGAACCACAATTAGAGTCAGTGTGCTGTGAGTACAAATTCCACACGACACAATGAATATCCCACATGCCACATGATGCAATGAAGATTCCACATGCCACAACTAAGACCCAATTCAAATAGATAAATACACTTTGAAAAAAAAATAAAAAAGAAAGCTTCTGAAATAGGACTTTGCTTCCTGACCTGCATATAGGTTTCTCAAGAGGCTTCAATCGTGTCCAAGTCTGTGCAACCCCATGGACAGCAGCCCACCAGGCTCCTCTGTCCACAGGATTCTCTAGGCAAGAATACTGGACTGGGTTGCCATTTCCTTCTCCATTCCCCCTTTTAATGAGTGAGCAATTTCTGAGTTATTTTATAATAATAGTCACTTTTGCCCAGGAGTAATTCTACATCCAATCAATATTATTTCCATATATTATCCAAATTGACTTGACTAGGGTTATCAGTCTGTCAGTACTGACTTTTTCCAGTTTTTTCATTTCTATATTCTTCAAAAGCAGTTTATATAATTTTTTCTCTCAATAGACAGGGAGGCCTTTCCTCTCTCTATACACAACAACTTTATTTATATTCTCAGTTTCCACCATCTCTCTCTCTTTACCTTACCCAATCCACCTGTCTCCATCCCCACCCAAGAGCACCCACATGCGTTCCAAGAGTCCTATTTCAGAAGCTTTCTTTTTTATTTTTTTTTCAAAGTGTATTTATCTGTTTGAATCGGGTCTTAGTTGTGGCATGTGGAATCTTCGTTGCATCATGTGGCATGTGGGATATTCATTGTGTCATGTGGAATCTGTACTCACAGCACACTGACTCTAATTGTGGGGCACAGGATGGCATATGTTCCCCAACCAGGGATCAAACTCATGTCCCCTGCACTGCAAGATGAATTCTTAACCACTGGATCACCAGGGAAGCCCCCTAGAAGCTTTTTAAAATATACAGTTCTTGTTCTGCTTATAGTAAAATAGACTTGAATCAGGTACCTTTCTTCCTTTCTTAATGAAACAAGAGCATGTCATTTAAATGAGAAATTTCAGCTATTTTTGTACATAAATACAAATTAGGTAAGTTATTACTTCCAAGTGAGTATGAACCAAATGCTATCTTTTATGTCCCAATCATGTTTTATGCCTATCTGTGAATCAGAAATGATATATGTCTTTCCTATTTTGTCCTCTTTTTCCAATTTATCTTTTTAGCAAAAAATAGTATGAATAAAAAAAATTCTTAAACCTAGAGGAAGACAGCTATTATGAGGAAGTTTAGTAATGAACAAATATCCATTGGTAACTCTTATATGCAAGTAACAGTCCTAAACTTAAGATATGCAATATATTTCTTCATTGGACTGAATTTTTCACCTTCTCCTTCTTTATATCTATGCTATATGACATTTCAGTACCTTCCACCTCCATGGTCAAATGTCCTTCACTGTTACTTGACTTTGGATTTGATCATGTGACTTACTTTTGTGAATGAAATGTTAGTAAATATGATACAAGTAGAAACGTGAAAAGTGCTTACTCTTTTGAGCTTACTTCCTTCATCTTGGTCATCTCCATAAGAAATATAGGAACCTTCTCAAACTGTTGGTGGGAATGCATCAATAAATTGGTACAGCCATTATGAAGAACTGTATGGAGGAGCTGCTTTAAAAAACTAAAAATAGAGCTATCATATGATTCAGTAACCCCACTCCTAGGCATATATCTGGAGGAAAACATGGTTCAAATGAACACATGCATCCTAATATTCCTTTAAGTACTGTTTACAATAGCAAACACATGGAAGCAATTTAAATGTCTATCAACAGATGAATGGATAAAGATGTGATACATATATACTGTGGAATATTACTTAGTCCTTAAAAATAATGCCATTTGCAGCAACATGGATGGATCCAGAGATCATCATACTAAGTAAAGTGTTAAAAAAAGAATTATCATATATGTGGAATTTTAAAAATGATACATATAAACATATTTACAAAGCAAAAACAGGCTCACAGACTTAAAAGACAAACTTATGGTTTCCAATGGGGAAATGTGGAAGGGGAACAATAAATTGGGAACTTGAGAGTAACATGTACACACTAATATTTTTAGGATAGATAACCAACACACTATTATAGCCCAGGGAACTCTGTTCAATACTTTGTAATAACCTGTATGGAAAAATCATTTGAAAAAGAATAGATAATTATTTATGTTTAACTGAATCATTTTGCCAATATATGTGAAACTAACACAAGATTGTTCATCTACTATATTCCAATAAAAAATTTAAAAAATCGTAAACACTAGATAGTCCATATGTTCCAGATTTCCTATTTATTCAGTGTTTTTAAAATTAATCATTTACTGAGACATATTTTAGTGCCATAAAATTCATGTGAGACTTTGTTATACAACCAGACTGTGTCAATTACTCACTGTATAAGATAAGAAACCTGCCAATCATTTCCTTTAATTCTCTTTCTCATCTATGTCTGAATTCCTTTTATTTGTATTTTTAATGCCAAAGCTTATAGCATTTACATAATACTTCATAATTAACTATGTTCTGTGCTTTGTCTATAAGTTTATTTTAAATAGAAAAATCAATAAATTATTTTCCCTGTATGAATATGCATATATGATTTNTTTAGTCTCTTATTTTAGAAAAGGAAACTGCTTAAATTTGCTATTTGTTCACACTGATAGCATGGATTTGAGGTAGAAATTAAACTCATAACTATTAGCCTAGTGCCTACCTACTAGATTACACTGAGTTCCTTTCACACAGGGAATAAAATGACAACTTAAAAGCTGAGACCCATTTCCCAGGTGGGATTGGCCTGTATTCCACAATACCAGGTTAACTGGAGAAAGGAAACCAGACAGCACTGGCTACACAACATGTGAATTTCCAGGAAGAAATAAAGAAAGAAGCTGAGCTAGAATGAATCAGGGAGGATTTTCTGCTCCAGTCCTTGATCCTTGTTTTGAGCAAGGTAGGGACTTTGTGAAGTAATCAAACTGTTACAACCACAGGGAAGCCTCACTGACTACAGAGCTGTAAAGGAGTAGATACAGTTGCCTACAGCGAGGCTCAAGTAGACCTGGTGTGTTGAACTCAGGAGCGAACACACTCCGAGCTTTGAGGGGAAGGATTAGGCTGTGTATGGAACTGTTCATGTGAGCAAGTTTTTCACAGCATGTTTATTCAATGATTTTCATTATCTGTAACAAACTGCAAAATTAAAACCTGGACATAGATTTTAATTTTTAAAATCTGGTTTATCGATTTTACTATTGATTACATGTTTTAATTTAACTTTGTGGTTAGAGTCTGCACTGCAGATATTTTCAGAAATGATGCAAAGGGAGGATTATGCCATCCAGAAATGGTCCATGAAATAAGTAACCTGGGAACATTCAAGTTACAAGGCACTAACGCAGGATCTGAATGTGTAAAACATCAATCCTGGTAGAGTAAATCCACAACACATTTTAATCCCTTTGACTCTAACTTGACTTTAAATTTTTCATTTTCATTCTTTGTTCATTTCTCTAATTCATACAATTAACGTGTACGAGGCAGCATTTTTTTTTCCTCAAAATTTCTGCTGAATTGCATTTTAGTCTAACTGCTTTCTCAGTCTCTCCCCATGGCAGAGGAGAAAGAAATAATCTAGATTAATGACAGGATATCCCAAGCACTAAAAATACAATGACTATAAATTGTGAGATCCTAAGATAGTGATCATCTATTTGTCACAGTTTTGTTAATACAAACATATTTGTTATCTATCATCACATTAAAAATTACCCTAAAACTCATTCTTTTGAAACAACGCATATTTATTATCTTATAATTCCTTTACATCAAGAAACTGAGCATGATTTAGCTGGGTCCTCAGCTTTATAATACCTCACAAGGCTGTAATAAAGATTCAACTGGGGGCAGGATCTGCTTCTGAATTCATTTATATGATTGTTGCAGAATCCAACTCCTTCTGGGTTTTTGGACTCACATCCTCAGTACCTTTCTGGCTATTAGCTGCAATTTGACCTCAATTCCTTGCCTTTTGAGACTCTTCCACATAGTTGCTTGTTTCATCAAAACCAGAAAGAGAGAGAATCTACAAGTAAAATTGAAATCAGTCTTTTATGAACTACTCAGGGTAGTGGTCTCATTACTTTTGCCATATGCTGTTCTTCAGAAGTCCAGTCTGTTAAACCTAGCCAATTCACAAGTAAAGAGTATCATACAAACTCATGAATAGCAATAACTGGTGATTACCAGGGGGTCATCTTTGAGGCTGACCACTATAATGAAATGATTCTCTGAAATATATTCAGTGTTCAATAAACATTAACAACTGTTATAATGCTAATCAGAATACCAATTATGTGTTTACATAACACTCCCTTGTTCAACAAATTAAAAAGTCAAATATTTTGCATCATTAAAGCCTCCTCAACAATACCAGATATGTATACTAGATATTATCATGCCTATTTTATAATTTGGAAAGTGTTAATTATTTGAAATTTTGTGTTTGAATATATGGTTCTGGGTTTAAAAGAACAGTTTTCCAAATGGCCCCCATGTTGCCCAAAGACAGACTCATGGATTGGTACTCAGCATGCCTGATGTATCAGTTACCAATCACTCTGTACCAAACCATGCTAGAACAGTAGTAGAAAACAACGATTCTTTTATTTTCCTCAAAGATCTGGGAGTTGAATAAGTTCTGAGAGTTCTTGCTTTGAATTTTTTTTTCTTTCTCTCTTTTTTAATATAAATTTATTTATTTTAATTGGAGGCTAAGTACTTTTCAATATTGTATTGATTTTGCCATACATCGACATGAATCTGCTACGGATGTACACGTATTCCCCATCCTGACATCCCCGCCACCTCCCTCCCCATACCATCCCTCTGGGTCATCCCAGTGCACTAGCCCCGAGCATCCTGTGAATCTCTTAAGCACTGGCCTCCGAAGTTTTCATTCCCATGCTCTAACGCCTAGGCTGGGCAGTCTGAAACAGCTGGAGCTCAAACAGTAGGCTGTGTTTCTGGATCTCTGTTGTCTTTCCTTGTAAACTTCCCTGTGGCTTCTTCAGGATAGTAGAGATTCTTAAGTGTTTGTTGAAGGCTCCCAGAGTGACTATTCAAGAAAAATCAGCAGATGCTGCCTGGTTTTTTCTAACCTATCATGTGTCATCATTTTCACTAACATCTATACTTTGGAACAGTCACAAAAAACACAACCAAGTTCAAAGAGAGGGAATATAGAATCCACTCATTCAAGGGAAGAATATCAACTAATGTTAAGGTTTTAGCTCAAGCAGGCTATTATTATAAAATATTTTTAAATGTCAGCAATTCCTATCTTTCTTCTCTTTTCTATGTATCATCTTAGTTCCTTTTCCATGTTTTTCTTCTTTATACCAGGTTGGTTNNNNCCAGGTTGGTTACACTTTTAAAGAGTTTTTAGTATCCATTTTAATTCATTTCTCGAATATTTCTCAAATTGTTTCCTGACCCTACCATCAAAATTATTGTTTAGTCACAGTGAAATGTAGAGTTCAAAGCATAAGAGACCCTTAGCTGAGAGCCATCATATCTTTGAATCTCTGATTCTTTCATCATTTTCAGGCTTACATTTATCTCATCTTGCTCATCCTCATTATCCCTCCTTATCTCAAAGGTCTAATGCATCAATGAACTCGTGGGAGGTCTTAAGCACATAGCAGGTAACTGTAAACAAGAGCTTACAAATTCATATTCAGAATATTTTCAGAACAAAGAATTGAGAAAGGGAGAAAAGGAAAGCTGTTCTATGTAATTACAAACAACACTGTATTCAATGAGATCACATCTGACTTCAGTAAATTGCCATTGTACCCTAAACAAATGCAAAAATACATCACTAAATCAATACATTTTAAATTCATTACTAAGCCTGTTTAAAAAAAAAAAAGTCCAGGATTTTCTTGAGATATTGAAATTGTCACATACCATGGGCCTTAAACATTATATGACTGCCACAGCACAAGGAAGCAAATAACAGAGGATAGTGAGGATTCAGGAAACATTGACACTTGGCAGTCTAGGAAGTCTGAGATATTTTCAAATTTCTTCATATCTACCTCAAAAGCTGCCCTGTTATCCTTGCCTCTCTACTTCTAAATAGGGTACAGAACCCCTTTATTAATTGCAAATGACCTCCAAAGTAAGCATAGACACACGACTCAGTCAATACCTTTCAGCCAAAGACAACCAGGAACAAACCTATAGTAGAATAAGCTGGCTGTGCTGCATTGAGGATGAACATGTCCCATGGGGTTTCCCAGAAAGACAGTATTTTAAAAGAAAGATATGTTTTGGAATTGTGTGAGTTAGTTTTGAGGAGAGACATTACTTTGCAAACAATGGTCCATCTTGTCAAAGCTATGGTTTTTCCAGTAGTCCTGCATGGATGTGAAAGTTGGAATATAAAGGAAACTGAGTGCTGAAGAACTGATGCTTTTGAACTGTGGTGTTGGAGAAGACTCTTGAGAGTTCCTTGGACAGCAATGAGATCCAACCAGTCCATCCTAAAGGAAATCAGTCCTGAATGTTTATTGGAAGGACTGATGCTGTAGCTGAAACTCCAATACTTTGGCCACCTGATGAGAAGAACTGACTCACTGGAAAAGAGCCTGATACTGGGAAAGATAGAAAGCAATAGGAAAAGGGGATGACAAAGAATGAGATGGTTGGATGGCATCACTGATTCAATGTGCTGTAGTCTATGGGGTTACAAAGATCCAGACACGACTGAGCGACTGAACTGAACTGAAAAGGAAGCAAGGCTTTGCTCTGTTTTTATGATGTTTTGAAATATGGTCAATTACATGACTATTTCTCATAATAATTCCTATCTAGAAGGAAGGAAAAGTAGGCTGAGGATAAAATTACAATTGTTAAAGAAGTAACAGTCAGCTAGTGACAATAACAGCCAGAAAGTGATGTGTTTGATCATTTTGTGATTTGGACAATGTCCAAGCTTTGTGTTTATGTTCAGACCTGATTACAAAGTATTCTGGTTTTGATCACAGAGTACACTTATCTACCATTATGGTCAATTAAATATTTTATGTTCTACAGGTGAGCACAAAAACAGCTCATGGTACCAGGTTCCAGCTGTCAGGAACTGCTTTCTTTTTTCCCAACTTGCACAAGTTGCTCAATTTCATCTTAAATTTTCTTCATGTCAAAATGGGGTTATAAAAATAATAACTGCTTAATATAAGTATTGAAGGAATAACACCTGCTTCACAGAATCCCTCTCTCATGGGGGAAAAAGTGAGAGAATAGAGAGAGAAAGAGAAAGAAAAGTGCTCAGTTAGTTAGAGCTCAAAAAAAACTCAGTCTCATCCTATCATTACCTTTAAAAAAAAACCCTTCCCATTCTACGTATCAGTTTCCTAATCTTTATATTGGGCTGATAAATTTTTCCTGTATTTTTTTTTTTTGTCCTTGGAAACATATCTGCCTTTTATATCTATTTATTCTTTTGCATAAATATTTTTCATTTTAAAATAAAACACATATATATAAAAACACACAAAACACAAAAGTGAAGGTCAACACACTGTAAATACATAATCCTCACTTTAAAATGAAGAAAAAGGCGAGGAAGAAGAGAAAGGAAAAGAAGAAGCATAAGAAGGAGAAGGAGCAAAAGAAGCCTTCTCTCTCACCATGGCAAGTCCTTTCCTACATCCCAGTCCCAACCATCTTCTTGTTAAAGGTACCCACCAAGCAGAATTTAACTCTATCTCTACTACTATACTAGATGTGGAGAATACTTATTGGGGTTTGAATATTGTAGTTATTCTTAGAGGCAAGGTCAAGTGTATTAGTAGGTCTTTTGAACGTGGATGTCAAAGAACAGATAGAGAAATTGAGGAAGTACATCTGTAAATGGGCTTCTCTGGTTGCTCAGCTGGTAAGAATCTGCCTGCAATGCAGGAGACCCTGGTTTGATTTCTGGGTCAGAAAGATCCTTTGGAGAAGGGATGTGCTATCCAATCCAGTATTCTTGCCTGGAGTATCCCATGGACAGAGGGGCTTGGCTGGCTATGGTCCATGGTATCAGAAAGAGTCAGACACGACTGAGTGACTAAAGTGAAAGTGAAGTCGCCCAGCCGTGTCCAACTCTTTGCGACCCCGACTAAGACTATTACTATTCTATCTTTTTAAAATATTTGCATTTCAAAAATTTACTATCTTTAATATTTCTACTATTGGAATTTTAGGAATCATTCAGTAAAGAAAAATGACATTTTTAGACCAGAAAGGTTTCCTTGGCAACCCTAATATCATATGACACTGATCTATTTCCGTATTACTTTTGAAAAATGACATTTTCTTTGATTGATGATAGAGAAATGTCTGCTCTGGAAATAAGTAGGCTTGAATTTCAGGCCGAGATCTAACCATATGAATTTGAGGAAGCATTTCGATATGTATGTCCTCAGGGGCGAGAGGAGCTACCCCACGTCCGAGGTCAGGGGCAGTGGCCAGGAGGAGCTACCCCACACACCAGAGGTCGGGGAGGCAGCTGAGAGGAGCAAACCCCAAATCCAAGGAATTGTGGCTGTGTGGGCGCAGGAGGGCTGAGAGGAGCTACTCCACGTTCAAGGTCAGGAGGGGCGATGTGAGGAGATACCCCTCGTCCAAGGTAAGGAGCAGTGGCTGCACTTTGCTGGAGCAGCCATGAAGAGATACCCCACATCCAAGGTAGGGGAAACCCAAGTAAGACGGTAGATGTGGTGAGAGGCATCAGAGGGCAGACACACAAACCATAATCACAGAAAACTGGTCAATCTAATTACATGGACCAAAGCCTTGTCTAACTTAATGAAACTAAGCCATGCTGTGTGGGACCACCCAAGATGGGCGGGCATGGTGGAGATGTCTGACAGAATGTGGTCCACTGGAGAAGGGCATGGCAAACCACTTCAGTATTCTTGCCTTGAGAACCCCATGAACAGTATGAAAAGGCAAATGATAGGATACTGAAAGAGGAACTCGCCAGGTCGGTGGTGCCCAATATGCTACTGGAGATCAGTGGAGAAATAACTCCAGAAAGAATGAAGGGATGGAGCCAAAGCAAAAATAATACCCAGTTGTGTATGTGACTGGTGACAGAAGCAAGGTCCGATGCTATAAGGAATAATATTGCATAGGAATCTGGAATGTTAGGTCCATGAATCAAGGCAAATTGGAAGTAGTCAAACAGGAGATGGCAAGAGTGAACGTCGACATTCTAGGAATTATCAAACTAAAATGGACTGAAATGGGTGAATTTAACTCACATGAACATTATATTTACTACTTTGGGCAGAAATCCCTTAGAAGAAATGGAGTAGCCATCATGGTCAACAAAAGAGTCCAAAATGCAGTACTTGGATGCAATCTCAAAAACGACAGAATGATCTCTGCTTTTTTCCAAGGCAAACCATTCAATATCAGTTATCCAAGTCTATGCTCCAACCAGTAACGCTGAAGAAGCTGAAGTTGAACAGTTTTATGAAGACCTACAAGACCTTTTAGAACTAACACACACAAAAAGATGTATTTTTCTTTATAGGGGACTGGAATGCAAAAGTAGGAAGCCAAGAAAAACCTGGGGTTACTGGCAAATTTGGCCTTGGAATACGGAATCAACCAGGGCAAAGGCTAATAGAGTTTTGCCAAGAAAAAGCACTGGTCATAACATCCTCTTCCAACAACACAAGAGAAGATTCTACACATAGACATCACCAGATGGTCAACAGTGAAATCAGATTAATTATATTCTTTGCAGCCAAAGATGGAGAAGCTTTATACAATCAGCAAAAATGAGAACAGGAGCTGACTGTGGTTCAGATCATGAGCTCCTTATTGCCAAATTCAGACTTAAATTGAAGAAAGTAGGGAAACCACTAGACCATTCAGGTATGACCTAAATCAAATCCCTTATGGTTATACAGTGGAAGTTAGAAATAGATTTAAAGGACTAGATCTGATAAATAGAGTGCCTGAAGAACTATGGATGGAGGTTTGTGACATTATATAGGAAATAGGGATCAAGACCATCCCCATGGAAAAGAAATGCAAAAAAAAAGCAAAATGGCTGTCTGGGGAGGCCTTACAAATAGCTGTAAAAGAAGAGAAGCAAAAAGAAAAGGAGAAAAGGAAAGATATAAACATCTGAATGCAGAGTTCCAAAGAATAGCAAGGAGAGATAAGAAAGCCTTCCTCAGTGATCAATGCAAAGAAATAGAGGAAAAGAACAGAATGGGAAAGACTAGAGATCTCTTCAAGAAAATTAGAGATTCCAAGGGAATATGTCATGCAAAGATGGGCTCGATAAAGGACAGAAATGGTATGGACCTAACAGAAGCAGAAGATATCAAGAAGAGGTGCCAAGATTACACAGAAGAACTGTACAAAAAAGATCTTCACGACCAAGATAATCACGATGGTGTGATCACTCACCTAGAGCCAGACATCCTGGAATGTGAAGTATAGTGGGCCTTAGAAAGCATCAATATGAACAAAGCCAGTGGAGGTGATGGAATTCCAGTTGAGCTATTTCAAATCCTGAAAGATGATGCTGTGAAAATGCTGCACTCAATATGCCAGCAAATTTGGAAAACTCAGCAGTGGCCACAGGACACAAAAAGGTTAGTTTTCATTCCAATCCCAAAGAAAGGTAATGCCAAAGAATGCTCAAACTACACAATTGCACTCATCTCACATGCTAGTAAAGTAATGCTCAAAATTCTGCAAGCCAGGCTTCAGCAGTATGTGAACTGTGAACTTCATGATGTTCAAGCTGGTTTTAGAAATGGCAGAAGAACCAGAAATCAAATTGCCAACATCTGCTGGATCATGGAAAAAGGAAGAGTTCCAGAAAAACATATATTTCTGCTTTATTGACTATGCCAAAGCCTTTGACTGTGTGGATCACAATAAACTGTGGAAAATTCTGAAAGAGATGGGAATACGAGACCACCTGACCTGTCTCTTAAAAAAAACTGTATGCATGTCAGGAAGCAACAGTTAGAACTGGACATGGAACAACAGACTGGTTCCAAGTAGGAAAAGGAGTACGTCAAGCCTGTATATTGTCACCCTGCTTATTTAATTTATATGCAGAGTACCTCATGAGAAACGCTGGGCTGGAAGAAGCACAAGCTGGAGTCAAGATTACCAGGAGAAATATCAATAACCTCAGATATGCAGATGACACCACCTTTATGGCAGAAAGTGAAGAGGAACTAAAAACCTTTGATGAAAGTGAAAGTGGAGAGTGGAAAAGTTGACTTAAAGCTCAACATTCAGAAAAAGAAGATCATGGCATCTGGTCCCATCACTTCATGGGAAATAGATGAGGAAACCATTGAAACAGTGGCTGACTTTATTTTGGAAGGCTCCAAAATTACTGCAGATGGTGATTGAAGCCATGAAATTAAAAGACACTTACTCCTTGGTAGGAAAGTTATGACCAACCTACATAGCATATTCAAAAGCAGAGACATTACTTTGTCAACCAAGGTCTGTTTAGTCAAGGCCATGTTTTTTCCAGTGGTCATGTATATATGTAAGAGTTGGACTGTGAAGAAAGCTGAGCACTGAAGAATTGATACTTTTGAACTGTGATGTTGGAGAAGACTCTTGAGAGTCCATTGGACTGCAAGGAGATCCAATCAGTCCATTCTAAAAGAGATCAGTCTTGGATGTTCTTTGGAAGGACTAATGCTAAAGCTGAAACTCCAATACTTTGGCCACCTCATGTGAAGAGTTGACTCATTGGAAAAGACTCTGATGCTAGGAGGGATTGGTGGCAGGAGGAGAGGGGACGACAGAGGCTGAACTGGCTGGATGGCATCACCAACTTGATGGACATGAGTTTGAGTGAACTCTGGGAGTTGGTGATGGACAGGGAGGCCTGGCGTGCTGCAATTCATGGGGTCATAAAGAGTCAGAAACGACTGAGTGACTGAACTGAACTGAAGTGTCACCTCAGTTGTAAGAGCCTGGGAGCTAGTGTTGTAAGATTCTAGTCCTACCTTCAAGGAGCCCTGAGTAACTGAGGCAGACAAATAATCAAATTCCCAGTTTAAGCACAGTATGATCTGTGATGGTTTTCCCTGGTTTATCAGACTGTAAAGGATCTACCTGAAATGGAGGAAACATTAGTGTTATCCTTGGGTTGGGAAGATCCTCTGAAGAAGGTAATGTATACCTGATCCAGCATTCTTGCCTGGAGAATTTCATGGACAGTGGGGATCCCTGCTGTCGCAAACAGTAGGACATGACTGAGTAATTAATTTTTCACTATCATGATCTGTGATATGAAAGAAATGCTCAAAAAACACCACAGGGAATCAAAATGAAGTGACTGGAGTGTATACATTCTAGAAATGGGAAATTAGATAAATGTAATAAAAAAAATAAGAACTTCCAGTTATAAAATATATCACCACTAGGGATATAATATACAATGTGATCATGAACTCTGTTTTAAGTTTTATATGAAAGTTGAGAGTAAATCCTAAGAGTTCTTATCATAAGGAAAAATATTATCCTTCTAATGTTGTACCTATATGACATGATGAATATTTGTTAAACTTATTTTGATAATTGTTTTTTGAATGATGTAAGTCAAATCATTATATTGTACATCTTAAACTTATACAATGCTATATGATCCTTGGGTCAGTAATATACCCTGGAGAAGGAAATGGCAACCCATCCAAATTATTCTTGTCTGAAAAATCCAGACAGAGGAGCCTGGTGGGTTACAGTCCATAGGGTAGCAAAGAATTGGATGCTACTAAACAATTAAGCATGCAAGCATGTATTCAAATATATCACAATAAAACGGAGAAAACAAAGCCACTGGATCCTAACTCAGAGATGAAAGAAGACTTCTCGAGAAAAATTAACTCTAAAGGACTGGGAGGAATTAGCCTGTTGAATAAGGGAAGAGAAAGATTCTAGGCAGCAAAAATACTCATGATGAAATAATGCATAACAAGTTGTAAGTAATGGATAATGTGGTTTTATCTGTAAACTGAAGATGGAGACTAGTGGTTTCATTCATAAATTGAAGGTACAAAGTACTGGTGGCTGAAGAGAAAAATGTACCTGTTACACTAATCTTTGGGTCATGAAAGCAATAGTGAGCTATTGAATAGAGGAGTGAATTCATCAAATTTTCAAATTAAAAGGACTACTTCAATGTATTACACTGAGTAAATGTCTTTAAAAAAAGACTACTTCAGCTTCAGTGGGAAAAAAGGACAGGACAAAAGTAGAATCAAAATAGAGGACAAAGAAAAAAAGAAGCAGGTTTGGTAATAAACTTGGAAAGTAAATTTTGTAGAGCCAGAGTGATTAACTCTATTTTAGGTATTTAATGTTGATGGTTCTGATTAGAGTTTTAGTAAATATTTTCTTTTGGAAAGAAGGAATGAGCAAGAAAAGAGGGATGGCAGGTGAGGGTAGAGCAAGGAGAGAATGGGAGGGAGAACAGAGGAACTGTTTAGGTCTCAAGAGTTTGACTTTGAACTATCTAATTAGATGATGTCAATGGCACCCCACTCCAGTACTCTTGCCTGGAAAATCCCATGGACAGAGAAGCTTGGTAGACTGCAGTCCATGGGGTCGCTGAGAGTTGGACATGACTCAGTGACTTCACTCTCACTTTTCACTTTCATGCATTGGAGAAAGAAATGGCAATCCACTCCAGTGTTCTTGCCTACAGAATCCCAGGGATAGAGCCTGGTGGGCTGCCGTCTATGGGGTTGCACAGAGTCGGACATGACTGAAGCAACTTAGCAGCAGCAGCAGCAGCATATAGACAGTACTTGAGGTCACGAAAATAAACATCATTTAGGTATTGAGTGCCGGGGTCCAGTCCCGGTGGATCCAGGGTAATTCAAAGGGGAGATGGAGTAGGCGAGGAAAAACTTATTTATTTAGAAATATAAAATGAGATTAAGAAGAAATAGTATACTAAGAAAATTAGTGGAGAAGAGAGGCTGAATAACTTGGTTCATGTGGAAAGCTAATAAAGTTCCAAGACAAGGAACTTGCACCATCTATGTTAGGCCACCGGCGCCCACTTGAATAGCAGAGGGTGCCCCGCCTTGGGCTCCCTCTCGCATGGGTCTTAGAAGCCAGGGCAAGTAAGTAGACTCAGAGAGCCTCCACACCCCAGATGGAAATTCAGCCTGAAAAGAAGAGGGAGGGAGAGGGAGAAAGAGAGAGAGAGAAAGAGATTTGACACGGGGGAAACCAGTCTTTCCAGTGACTGGTCCATCCTTTATTGTTCATAAAGGCTTTTTATACCTTTTTTTGTACATATAGATATAATGGATAATGTAAAATTATGCAGCGTCAGCAGCCCTGACTCTTATCGAGACCAGGCGTTCTCTCTGCATACTTAGTTGTATACACAAGTCTTAGGTGATTTACATCATCTTCTGGCCAGAAGGCCAATTAACATTTTACGGCCCTTTTCTGATAAGGGTTTGTCAACAAGAAGACTTATTTGCCTTAATAGTATTGTTCTTCCCAAAGTCTGGTGCCACTCTCAGAAAGCACTAAATAAAGTTACATTCTTACATAGCAAGGACACAACAATTTATAACAAGGAAAAGGAGTACCGTGACTTGCAACAAAGAGAAAAGTAATTAACTCAAAGTCTAGTTTTGCTAACATCAAAAGTACTATATTCCTTTTTCTATATCCCAATTACATTGATTAATATCCTTCAGGTGCCTAAAAGATAAAGAATGTGGAGGCCTGGCAGCAGTCATTGACTCAACAGTGAAACTCGTCACCAATATAATTTTTAGCTCTTTATAAAAAGCTCTATATCTTTAAGATGCTTTAAGCTTTGTACCTTTCGAGGTTGGGGGGCTGTAAACAATTCACAAGTTGTAAAAGTCCAGACAGACTAGTCAGGTAAGTTAGAAAGCTATCAGAGGGGTTTAAGCCAAGACATTCTTTTATATGCAGGAGACTGTTAACTGGAGCCCTAAGTTAATTCCTTTTAGAGGAAGGTGATCAGGGATGGCCCCCTGTTATGTCAGAAGAGTAGAAAGCACAGTACAATAAGGCAGGCAGACTCTGGTTTTGGGGGGGTAGATGTTCAGGAAAACCCAGGGGGAACCCCTGAAGCCAGATCACGCCTTTGCATATGTCTGGCTTCCTTCCTCATGACCTTTGCCATGGGTAGGATTCCTCACACTGGCTCCCGGCAAGTGAGTATCAGACATCCCTTCAGTTTCAGTTCAGTCGCTCAGTAGTGTCTGACTCTTTGCAACCCCATGAACAGCAGCATGCCAGGCCTCCCTGTCCATCACCAACTGCCAGAGTCTATCCAAACCCATGTCCATCGAGTCGTCCCTTACCATATGTGAAGGCATCACTGGGGATATTGAAAACCTCTGCAGCACTGACCTTACCCCTAATTTGAAAATATGACTACAGTACTTGAAGTACTGAGTGTGAATACCAAAACCTGAGGTATATTATCCTACACACTTGCTAAGTCCTTTGTGTGGCTAATGTCTAAAGCTCTTACAAGGGTGCCCAAGAGGTATGAATAAGAATGCCGATATTAACAATGTTTCAATTTCAAAATATTAGAAGAACTAAATCTTGATTATATCAATAAGATAATCATAAGCAGTTACATTTTAACATAATTATCAAGGGATATTCATTAAAATGAATACATTAGAATTACATGTATTAACATGGAAAAATATCAAAAATTGTGATAATATGCATAAGATATCTTGTAAGATGCCAATTTGCAGTATGAAAACATAGAAAACCATGCTATATATTTTATATCAATGTTTGTTGTAGTTGTTCACTTGTATCCAATTCTTTGCGACCCCATGGACTGCAATACATCAGGTTTCCCTGTCCTTCACTATCTCTTAGAGTTTGCTCAAACTTATATCCATTGAGTCAGGGATGTCATCCAACCATCTCATTGTCTGTCATCTCCTCCTACTGACCTCAGTCTTTCACAAGATCAGGGTCTTTTCCAATGAATTGGCTCTTTGCATCATGTGGCCAAAGTGTTGGAGCTTCAGCTTCAGCGTCAGTCTTTCCAGTGAATATTCAGGGTTGATATCTAACTATACAGAAATATCATAAAAACATGTTATAAATATAAACTCCAAAATTTTAAGAGAAATCTTTCTCAACAGAGAGGGAGGAAACATGAAGGGTTTCAATTGCCCTGTAATCTTTTAGTTTATTTTTATATTGATTTAATATGTTAAAATATTAACATTCAATACTGATAAACATTATAGTGTATTGTTTTGAAGGTTTCAAGTTTTATATATCATGCACAATGTATTATTTTTCCAACTTACTATATTCACTGACTGCTATATTTTTGAGATTTACCTGTGTAGGAGTCTAATTATTCCCTCTTCTCTCCAGTGCTCTTAAAACATTTCATAAAATACTTTTAAGGGTAAGGGGAGGAATGAATAAAGAAATATACAATAACAGGAAAGAATGTGAAACTGGAACAAAAATTTGAGATTTGTTTTTGAGGCTGTTATGCATGTGTGCTAAGTCATTTCTGTCATGTCTGATTCTTTGCAGCCCAATGAACTGTAGCCTACCAATAGCTGGAGAGCCAGACAATACTAAGCAACATGACCACAAGGGCTAAGAGTGTTCCAGGGTCAAGAAACAACAGAAATAGCCTTCAGAAAGAAAAGATAAATAGTATGTGTTGTCATGTGCTTATTAGCTTCACACTATTTGTTCTCTGGGGCTTCCCCCATGGCCTTAGTAAAGAACCTACCTGCCAATGCAGGAGACTCAGGAGATGTGAGGTTCGATCTGTGGGTTGGGAAGATACTCTGGAGGAGGGCATGGCAACCCATTCTAGTATTCTTTCCTGGAGAATCCCATGTTTAGAGGAGCCTGGTGGGCTACATTCCACAGAGTTGTGAAGAGTTAGCCACAACTGAATTGGTCTGTGTTATTTTTGTTGTCACATCTAGACTGTAAGTTTTCTGATGCTTTTTCATACGTAAGGTTTATACCATAGAACCTAAAACAGAATGCAATGCATAAAATAAATTTTAAAAGGAGTGCTTATTGAGTAATTGTATTATTTAATACTGTTTTATGTAAAGCAATTACTTTCCTATTCCTGCAATACACTGAAAGTGCAAAAAAAAATTTTTTTGGACACACTGTGTAGCATATGGAATCTTAAATCCCTGAAGAGAGATCAAATCCTTGCCCCCTGTGATGAAAGTGTAGTGTCTCAACCACTAGAATCACCAGGGAAGGTCCCAAAATGGTAAATTTTTCCAGAAATGAAGTTTCAATAAGTAATATATTATTTATACCAACAATTAAATTATAAATGGAATAAATGTATAAACCTAAGAACATTTTTTCAAGAGTAATTTTTCCACATTCAAATTATAGGTCTTCATGTGTGCTCTGTCACTTCATTTATGGCCAATTTTTTGTGACCCCATGGGTGAACAATAACCCACCAGGCTCCTCTTTCAGTGGGATTCTCCAGGCAAGAATACTGGAGTGGGTTGCCATGCCCTCCTCCAGGGGATCTTCCTGACTCAGGGAACCAACTGGGACTCCTACATCTTCCGCATGGCAGGCAGTTTCTTCACCAGTGAGTCACTAGGGATGCCCATAGGGCTTTATAATTAAGCCAAAGAAAGCATAATTTTCATCAATAATGTTTTTATCTTTTTTTTTAAATTTCAACAAGGAAATGGGCCATACACTTTAAAAATTCATTATAGTGACCAATCAAAAAATGGGACATGTTGATGATGTTGACAAAAAGTTAATAACCTCTTGTAGCAAACCCAGTGTTACACTGAAAAATATATTCCTGATTTGGGAAGTATTGCTGGAATTTTTAAAATACCTTTGCTTTATCCTCTAGTGCCATCTTTTCCCTTTACTTGAAATCCTGATTTATTGAATAATGACTAGTCCATAGTGGAGCTACTCTGGATGTCGAATGGAATCTAAAGCTGTCTCTCTCAAGCACCTCTCTATGTAAGCTGGGCTGTAGCTCACCTCTGAGAGTGGAAAAGTGTCATAGAGATCATTCAGCTTAGATCCTCAATTGTGCAGGAATACTTGAGCACCATCTCTGTGATGTCACACGTTACAGAGACATACTCATCCAAAACTTGCTATAACATCTTCTGTGAATGAAAGCTCAATATTTCACACAGAAATATATTCCATCATTGAGCAGATCTGTTATAATATTTTTTCTTATGTTCCCCAGTGGCTCAGTGGTAAAGAATCTGCCTGCAATGCAGGAGCCTTGGGTTCAATCCCTGGGTCAGGAAGATCCCCTGGAGATGGGCACGCCACCTCCATCCAATATTCCTTCCCGGAGAATCCTGTGATCTGAGGAGCCTGGTGGGACACAATCCATAGTGTTGCGAAGAGACAGACACGACTGAAAAGACTTAGCATGCACGTATGCATGCTAAGCCATACTCTTTTTCTCTGCATTCTAGGGCTGCCTCTGAATTTCTTGAGAATATGGTAGAATTTAAATACATGGCTTTGTTCTTCATCGCTATATACCCATGTTCACTGAATGTGCACACCGCTACAGCAGGTCCACCACCAAATATTTAAGTCCTCATACATAGCAACTTGGGAAAATGACACATCATATCCTCAGCTTTACCAGTCTTATTGTCATAGTTCTTTTTATTCTGTCTTGGGTTCCCTTTCATTCAATCACTCATAATATGACATCTGTCTTCTCATATCACCAATAAAATTTGTAGCCATGACTCACACTACAGTGTAATTCATAAGGGTTGAAATGCCTATATGGGGAATTGATATTTGATCTGGGAAAGAACTTAAAACAAACAAACAATGACAACAACACAATCCATGGATCTCTATCCAGAGTTGGCCCTGAATAAGCTGTTTAAGAAATTGGATCAACTAGAGAGTGACTGTGCCCGAGCAGAATCAGCTGAATACCCCTTAACTAAGACCAAGTAATGGCTTCCCAGGTGGTGCACCTACCAGTGCAGGAGATGACAGAGATGTGGGTTCAATCCCTGGATTATGAAAATCCCCTGGAGGAGGGCATGGCGACTCACTCCAGTATTTTTACCTGAAGAATCCCACAGAAAGAGGAGCCTGGAGGACCACAGTCCCTGGGGTCACAAAGAATCAGCCATGACTGAAACGACTTAGCAGGCAAGACCAAGTAAAGCATGCATTTATCTTAGTTTACACATAACTTTTAAGACACTATTATCTAAGTACATTGAATAAACTAATGCCTGTTTTTATTTAGTTATCATTGGGTATGTGATGGGAGGAATAAATGTATATCCATTGATAATTTGCTCTATCATTGATTTTTACCATTTTGAAAGCCACTGGACTCTTATTAAGCGATAGCAAGAAGGTGTAAGATAGACTACAACAAACAAAGGTGAAATATGTGAAATAGTTTTAACCTTCATTATTTCATGTATTATACAATGTATTGGTCTTTTCTCTGATCAGTTGTCTTATTTATGACATAATAGTATTAACCATCATTTAATAACACTTACAGGTAAATAAAATTATCTTTGGAAATCAGTAAAACTGAGTTATAATACTGTTTACTGCAACCATTTTCTGAATGACCTTGAGCAAGATACATACTTTCTAAGACTCTATATCTTCCATGAAAATCAAGAAAATATCATCTCTACAATGTTTACAGGTACAGGATATCTTGTGTCACATAAGCAATGCCTATATACAAAAGCTTAAAATGTGTATCACCCAAGTCATACCCAGTAGCCTTAAAAAAGTAGGTATATACATAATGAGTTGTTTCTCCCAGAGGCAGTGCAATTCTGAGATTTTACGATATGAGAATGAGGACTTTCTTTCAAAGTAAATTTTATTAGAGTCATATTTATAAGAATGTTCTGTGTTTATTCATATATGACAAGCACTTTGTTCATATTTTCATTATTTTTGCATTTATTCAACATGGATTTATTACATGGAAAGCTATATGATTGAATGTTTGTAGGATACCTAGACAAACAAAAAGTATGGACCTGCTTGCAAGTCTGCAGCACTCTTATGATAGATAAGTAAGTGTTAGTCACTCCAGTCATCTTTGATTCTTTGTGACTCTGTGGATTGTAGCCCACCAGGTTCCTCTGTCCATGGAATTCTCCAGGCAAGAATACTGGAGTGGGTTGCCACTTCCCTCTCCAGGAGTGATAGATAAAGGATATAAATACAATACAAAGGAAGCACTGAGGAAAGAGCTATATTTATATTTGGAAAGAAGGAAAGGAAGTAGGGAAAGGAATTAACTTGAACCGCGCACCCCTCCACTCATGCTAAAAGATCTTCCACATCAGGGAGCACAAGAACCAGGCATTTTGGCATTTTGGAATATTTTTTCTCTCTTTGAAGTAAAATTACTTACTCGTACTTCCAGTAAAGAAGCCCTGAAATTTAGGTAACAATTTATTTAGAAATTTATATAATCTTCTGATAATATCACGTCTAACATTTAGTCACTTATTGATCTAATCGTCATCTTCCTAAACCAGAGACAATTTATATTCTCCCACTTACACCCATGGAAAGAAAAATTGCTAATACTTCTGGATTAGAAAAATTCTATCTCAAAAAAGAAGTTTTTATATCTTTTCTAGTGTCCAGTTACCTTACTTTGTTCCTCTTTCTTTCCTAGTGGCTTGGCTCCAGATTTTAAATAAAATATAGCTTTGGTGACCTCAATAGATTTGTGTGGTCCAGGATCAAGTCTGATAAATAATATATGTTCAGAGTATCCATTATTAATTCTTACCATCAACAGTAAACAATGGGAACCTAGCCTCAGCTCTCCTGCCTCTTCCACAGGAGGCTGTCAGCTCATTCCACAAGGAACTTTCAGACTTAATCTGCTTGTTTATGTATATGCTTAGATATGTTGTGATTGAGAATCTCATCACAAGGTGTTTTTGCACTGGGCCCCAGTGGAAGTCCCAGTATGCTATTTATTCCCCACCAAACAGAGTTTGTTAAAATGCAGTGTGCTGCAGCTTGCTGGACAATGTTCAGAGAGAAATAGTACATCCTTCCATAAAGCCACAAAGCATGCAGTCTAAGGCACAAACAAATCTCACAGCACTAAATCCCAGTCTTCAATCAACCCTGTATTCCAGCCTGTTATATCTCTACAACAGCTGCAGAAGGAATAGCTCTTGTAAGGAGGTTTAGAGCTTTCTTTAAAAGTAAGATGTGTGTATAAATGACTTGTGAAAAAGAGGGAAATAAAACTCTGCAAAATTTCCAACTTTCTCTCTCCATATTAATGGTAACTGGCATTTCTATATATGCCATTTAATATTTGAAAGGACATAATTTCTTTTGGTGCACAAAGGATTGTTTCTGTCATGTTTCTGGAAAATACAGAAAAATTCATATCTCCACACAAGATCTGCATTGTAATCTTTATATAAGGTTGATATTTCTTAGTATTTGCACCCTGTATATTGTACCTCAGAGAGATCTACATAAATCCTCTATTTGATATTCCTTGGGACTTCCCTGGTGGCTTAGATGGTAAAGTGTCTGTCTACAGTGTGGGAGACCTGGGTTCATCCCTGGGTCGGGAAGATCCCCCTGCAGAAAGAAATGGCAATCCACCCCAGTACTATTGCTTGGAAAATCCCATGGACAGAGGAGCCTGGTAGGCTACAGTCCATGAGGTCACAAAGAGTCGGACACGACTGAACAACTTCACTTTCACTTTATTGGTCTATAATCACTCATATTGACCAACAAAAATTAACCAAAAATGCTGGAGCTGAAAGTGGTTAAGGAAAAATCTAGTTTGATGCTTTTCAAATTGTGTTTTTCTGAAACCAAGCATTCTGGAAGACACCTCAGAGACAGCTGGATAAGGAAAGCTGTGGGTAGCCTACTATTCTCAGTCAGAGCAACTCCTCTTTGAAACATTTCATAGCTTAAAACTTTTAGTGATATTTTGTTAAAAATAAGATTTCAGGACTTCCCTGGTGGTACAGTGGATAAGAATCTGTTTGTCCATGCAGGGGACACTGGTTTGATCCCTGGACCAGGGCAATTCCTTAAGCCTCAGAGCAACTAAGCCCTTGCAGCACAACTACTGAGCCCATTCTCTAGAGACCATGAGCTGTAAATACAGAGCCCACGTGCCTAGAGCCTGTGCTTCTCAACAAGAGAAGCCACCACAATGAGAAATCCATGCACCACAATGAAAAGTAACCCCATTTACTTCAACTAGAGAAAGACCACGCAAAAGCAATGAAGACCCAGCACACAAACACCCCCCCCAAAAAAAGATAAGATTTCATTTATTTAAAGAAAATAGCAAGGGACTACTGAGTTCAAACCATTTATTTTACAAATGGGGAACTTGATATAAAAGATTAGACAGAGACCTAGAATGGCAGAAGCTGAGCTTCTGAACTACTAGTGCTACACTTAGTCCAAAGAAACAAAATGGGAGAAAACAACAAATCTGTAAATCTCATAGTGATCCTAAAATCAAGGACTTACACTAAAAAACTTGCCTTCAGTGAAAGAAGAGTTAGCTCCCTTTCAAGAGTTATACTGCTGCAAGGTCTTGCACCACATTGTTATTGTTGTTCAGTCATCAAGTTGTCCCCAACTCTTAGTGACCTCTCAGGCTGTAGCCGGACAGGCCCCTCTGTCCTTGGAATTTCTCAGGCAAGATTTCTGGAGTGGGTTGCCATTTCCTCCTCCAAGGAATCTTCTTGACCCAGAGTTTGAACCCATGTCTCCTGCATTGGCAGGCAGATTCTTTACCCATGAGTCATGTGGTAAAAAGTCACATGGAAAAGAAAGATAAGCTTTCAGTCTTAGTTTGATTAATGGTTAAGAAGAAAGAAGCGATCTCAAAATTGTATCACTCTGGCAAAGAGGTTTTTCTTTTTTTGTTTAAACTTACAAAGCTTGATATATTTTATTAATTTATTAGAAGAACATAATGGAATTATTGGAAGAGCTCATTGAAGAGATGATTTTCATCTTGTTTTAACTGTAAACCTGTTTACAGGAAAGTGTTCTGTTATTCCTTCTTCTAGCTCCTATAATGTAGAACACAGTAAGTTGCAAGCATGTGTATGTGTTTACATGCATATGAATGTAAACATAAGTATATATATACACATATGTATACATAAACACACAAAATGTATACTAAGTATAAAGTGTTTACTAGATAAATAAATCCACACCTTTTGATTCCTTGCTCCTGGAGGAATGTATCGACCTCAGTCTTTATAAACATCTTGAATTATATAAAGGCAAATGATTCAATTGTCTCAGTGTCCTGAGTTAGTCAATTAATTAAAAAGTATCTGGAAGTCAGAAATTAAAAAAACAAATATTGCATATTANTGGAATCTAGAAAAATGGCATAGATTAATGTACTTGCAGGGTAGGAATAGAGATGCAGACACAGAGAACAGGCAACAGACATGGACAAAAGGGGGTATCAGGAAGTGGAATGAATTGGGAGTTTGGGACTGACATATATACACTATCATGTGTGAGATAAATAACTACTAGGAACCTGCTATATAGCACAGAGAGCTCAACTTGGTGCTCTGTGATGAACTAAAAGGGTGGCATGGGGAATGGGATGGGAGGGAGTTCAAGAGGGAGAGGACATATGTGTAAACATCATATGATTCACTTCTTTGTGCAACAGAAACTAACAGAACATTTTAAAGCAACTTTACTCCAATGTTAAAAAAAAAAAGTGTTAAAAGGACATAAGACACTCTTAAAAATTATAGAATACATAATCTCAAAGAATTTGTGATGTATTAGATAATTTTGGCAAGTGGTAAAAAACTATTAATAGTAAAGCTAAAAATCCTTAGCAGTGTTTCCTGAACTTAACTGTAAATCAGAATCACTTGGGAAACTTAGACATTACCAATGCCCAGTAATCATCCCCAATTATATGTAACTGCATGGGGTGCAACTTGAGCACTACTGGTTACTCAAACATTATACAGGACTCTTTTATAAATAACAACAAATTCTGTTAATATCAAGTCTTCCTCAACAGAAGCGAAACATGAAGTCTTCTCCCATTTTGTGCTCCAAACTTCATTCAGACATCTTCAGCTATTAGTACTTCATAGAATTCAAAGGGATCATTGACTTTACTTTCATTATGAGAAAGAACAAATTAATCACTTAGGAATGGATTTGGGACTTGCTCACAGCAGTTTGCAAACTCTTTGGCCCATTAGAAACATTTGAAAAGCTTCTGAGGCATTTAATGTAGTGATTGTTGTTCTTGCTGCTGTGTTCAGTCAATAAGTCCTGTCCGACTCTTTGCAACCTGATGAACTACAACACACCGGACTCCTCTGTCTTCCACTCTCTTCCAGAGTTTGCTCCAAATGCATGTCCTTGGAGTCGGTGAGTCTATCCACCTCATTCTCTGTGCCATTCTTCTCCTTATCTGTTCAGTCTTTCCCAACATTGAGGTCTTTTCCAGTGAGTCAGTTCTTCTTATCAGTTGGCCAAAATTGTGGAGCTTCAGCTTCAGGAACAGCTCTTCCAGTGAATATTCAGGGTTGATTTCCTTTAGGATTGACTGGTTTGATTTGNAACCAGGCATTTTGGCATTTTGGAACATTTTTTCTCTCTTTGAAGTAAAATTACTTACTCGTACTTCCAGTAAAGAAGCCCTGAAATTTAGGTAACAATTTATTTAGAAATTTATATAATCTTCTGATAATATCACGTCTAACATTTAGTCACTTATTGATCTAATCGTCATCTTCCTAAACCAGAGACAATTTATATTCTCCCACTTACACCCATGGAAAGAAAAATTGCTAATACTTCTGGATTAGAAAAATTCTATCTCAAAAAAGAAGTTTTTATATCTTTTCTAGTGTCCAGTTACCTTACTTTGTTCCTCTTTCTTTCCTAGTGGCTTGGCTCCAGATTTTAAATAAAATATAGCTTTGGTGACCTCAATAGATTTGTGTGGTCCAGGATCAAGTCTGATAAATAATATATGTTCAGAGTATCCATTATTAATTCTTACCATCAACAGTAAACAATGGGAACCTAGCCTCAGCTCTCCTGCCTCTTCCACAGGAGGCTGTCAGCTCATTCCACAAGGAACTTTCAGACTTAATCTGCTTGTTTATGTATATGCTTAGATATGTTGTGATTGAGAATCTCATCACAAGGTGTTTTTGCACTGGGCCCCAGTGGAAGTCCCAGTATGCTATTTATTCCCCACCAAACAGAGTTTGTTAAAATGCAGTGTGCTGCAGCTTGCTGGACAATGTTCAGAGAGAAATAGTACATCCTTCCATAAAGCCACAAAGCATGCAGTCTAAGGCACAAACAAATCTCACAGCACTAAATCCCAGTCTTCAATCAACCCTGTATTCCAGCCTGTTATATCTCTACAACAGCTGCAGAAGGAATAGCTCTTGTAAGGAGGTTTAGAGCTTTCTTTAAAAGTAAGATGTGTGTATAAATGACTTGTGAAAAAGAGGGAAATAAAACTCTGCAAAATTTCCAACTTTCTCTCTCCATATTAATGGTAACTGGCATTTCTATATATGCCATTTAATATTTGAAAGGACATAATTTCTTTTGGTGCACAAAGGATTGTTTCTGTCATGTTTCTGGAAAATACAGAAAAATTCATATCTCCACACAAGATCTGCATTGTAATCTTTATATAAGGTTGATATTTCTTAGTATTTGCACCCTGTATATTGTACCTCAGAGAGATCTACATAAATCCTCTATTTGATATTCCTTGGGACTTCCCTGGTGGCTTAGATGGTAAAGTGTCTGTCTACAGTGTGGGAGACCTGGGTTCATCCCTGGGTCGGGAAGATCCCCCTGCAGAAAGAAATGGCAATCCACCCCAGTACTATTGCTTGGAAAATCCCATGGACAGAGGAGCCTGGTAGGCTACAGTCCATGAGGTCACAAAGAGTCGGACACGACTGAACAACTTCACTTTCACTTTATTGGTCTATAATCACTCATATTGACCAACAAAAATTAACCAAAAATGCTGGAGCTGAAAGTGGTTAAGGAAAAATCTAGTTTGATGCTTTTCAAATTGTGTTTTTCTGAAACCAAGCATTCTGGAAGACACCTCAGAGACAGCTGGATAAGGAAAGCTGTGGGTAGCCTACTATTCTCAGTCAGAGCAACTCCTCTTTGAAACATTTCATAGCTTAAAACTTTTAGTGATATTTTGTTAAAAATAAGATTTCAGGACTTCCCTGGTGGTACAGTGGATAGGAATCTGTTTGTCCATGCAGGGGACACTGGTTTGATCCCTGGACCAGGGCAATTCCTTAAGCCTCAGAACAACTAAGCACTTGCAGCACAACTACTGAGCCCATTCTCTAGAGCCCATGAGCTGCAAATACAGAGCCCATGTGCCTAGAGCCTGTGCTTCTCAACAAGAGAAGCCACCACAATGAGAAACCCATGCACCACAATGAAAAGTAACCCCATTTACTTCAACTAGAGAAAGACCACACAAAAGCAATGAAGACCCAGCACACCACCCCCTGCCCCCCCAAAAAACAGATAAGATTTCATTTATTTAAAGAAAATAGCGAGGGACTACTGAGTTCAAACCATTTATTTTACAAATGGAGAACTTGATATAAAAGATTAGACAGAGACCTAGAATGGCAGAAACTGAGCTTCTGAACTACTAGTGCTACACTTAGTCCAAAGAAACAAAATGGGAAAAAACAACAAATCTGTAAATCTCATAGTGATCCTAAAATCAAGGACTTACACTAAAAAACTTGCCTTCAGTGAAAGAAGAGTTAGCTCCCTTTCAAGAGTTATACTGCTGCAAGGTCTTGCACCACATAATTTGTTGTTATTGTTGTTCAGTCATCAAGTTGTCCCCAACTCTTAGTGACCTCTCAGTCTGTAGCCGGACAGGCCCCTCTGTCCTTGGAATTTCTCAGGCAAGATTTCTGGAATGGGTTGCCATTTCCTCCTCCAAGGAATCTTCTTGACCCAGGGTTTGAACCCACGTCTCCTGCATTGGCAGGCAGATTCTTTGCCCATGAGTCATGTGGTAAAAAGTCACATGGAAAGGAAAGATAAGCTTTCAGTCTTAGTTTGATTAAGGTTAAGAAGAAAGAAGTGATCTCAAAAATGTATCACTCTGGCAAAGAGGTTTTTCTTTTTTTAAAAAACTTACAAAGCTTGATATATTTTATTAATTTATTAGAAGAACACAATGGAATTATTGGAAGAGCTCATTGAAGAGATGATTTTCATCTTGTTTTAACTGTAAACCTGTTTACAGGAAAGTGTTCTATTATTCCTTCTTCTAGCTCCTATAATGTAGAACACAGTAAGTTGCAAGCATGTCTATGTGTTTACGTGCATATGAATGTAAACATAAGTATATATATACACATATGTATACATAAACACACAAAATGTATACTAAGTATAAAGTGTTTACTAGATAAATAAATCCGCACCTTTTGATTCCTTGCTCCTGGAGGAATGTATCGACCTCAGTCTTTATAAACATCTTGAATTATATAAAGGCAAATGATTCAATTGTCTCAGTGTCCTGAGTTAGTCAATTAATTAAAAAGTATCTGGAAGTCAGAAATTAAAAAAACAAATATTGCATATTAATGCATATATGTGGAATCTAGAAAAATGGCATAGATTAATGTACTTGCAGGGTAGGAATAGAGATGCAGACACAGAGAACAGGCAACAGATGTGGACAAAAGGGGGTATCAGGAAGTGGAATGAATTGGGAGTTTGGGACTGACATATATACACTATCATGTGTGAGATAAATAACTACTGGGAACCTGCTATATAGCACAGAGAGCTCAACTTGGTGCTCTGTGATGAACTAAAAGGGTGGCATGGGGAATGGGATGGGAGGGAGTTCAAGAGGGAGAGGACATATGTGTAAACATCATATGATTCACTTCTTTGTGCAACAGAAACTAACAGAACATTTTAAAGCAACTTTACTCCAATGTTAAAAAAAAAAAGTGTTAAAAGGACATAAGTCACTCTTAAAAATTATAGAATACATAATCTCAAAGAATTTGTGATGTATTAGATAATTTTGGCAAGTGGTAAAAAGCTATTAATAGTAAAGCTAAAAATCCTTAGCAGTGTTTCCTGAACTTAACTGCAAATCAGAATCACTTGGGAAACTTAGACATTACCAATGCCCAGTAATCATCCCCAATTATATGTAACTGCATGGGGTGCAACTTGAGCACTACTGGTTACTCAAACATTTTACAGGACTATTTTATAAATAACAACAAATTCTGTTAATATCAAGTCTTCCTCAACAGAAGCGAAACATGAAGTCTTCTCCCATTTTGTGTTCCAAACTTCATTCAGACATCTTCAGCTATTAGTACTTCATAGAATTCAAAGGGATCACTGACTTTACTTTCATTATGAGAAAGAACAAATTAATCACTTAGGCTTGGATTTGGGATTTGCTCACAGCAGTTTGCAAACTCTTTGGCCCATTAGAAACATTTGAAAAGCTTCTGAGGCATTTTAATGTAGTGATTGTTGTTCTTGCTGCTGTGTTCAGTCAATAAGTCCTGTCCGACTCTTTGATGAACTACAACACACCAGACTCCTCTGTCTTCCACTCTCTTCCAGAGTTTGCTCCAAATTCATGTCCTTGGAGTCGGTGAGTCTATCCACCTCATTCTCTGTGCCATTCTTCTCCTTATCTGTTCGGTCTTTCCCAACATTGAGGTCTTTTCCAATGAGTCAGTTCTTCTTATCAGTTGGCCAAAATTGTGGAGCTTCAGCTTCAGGAACAGCTCTTCCAGTGAATATTCAGGGTTGATTTCCTTTAGGATTGACTGGTTTGATTTGCAGTCCAAGGATCTCTCAAGAGTCCTATCCTAATTTAAAATCATCAGTGCTTTGACCCTCAGCCTTTTTATGGTCCAACTTTCATAGTCCAGTTGTGGATGTGTCCGGTGGTGAAATCATAGTCCAGTTGTGGATGTGTCTGGTGGTGAAAATAAAGTCAATTTTGTAAGAATAATATTGCAATGGAATCTGGAATGTTAGGTCAATGAATCAAGGTAAATTGGAAGTGCTCAAATAGGAGATAGTAAGAGTGAACGTTGACATTTTAGCAATCAGTGAACTAAAATGGATGGAAATGGGAGAATTTAATTCAGATGACCATTATATCTACTACTGGAGGTAGGAATCCATTTGAAGAAATGGAGTAGCCCTCATAGCTAAAAAAAAAAAAAAGAGAGAGAGAGAGAGAAAGAGAGTTCAGAGTGCAGTACTTGGGTGCTATCTCAAAAACAACAGAATGATCTCGGTTCATTTCCAAGACAAACCATTCAATATCACAGTAATCTAACCAGTAGAAACTGAAGTTGAATGGTTCTATGAAGACCGACAAGACATCCTAGGAAAGTGAAAGTCACTCAGTCGTGTTTGATTCTTTGCAACCCCATGGACTATACAGTCCATGGAATTCTCCAGACCAGAATACTGGAGTGGGTAGACTTTCCCTTCTCCAGGGGATCTTCCCAACCCAGGAAACAAACTAGGGTCTCCTGTGATGAAAGCGGAATCCTTTACCAACTGAGCTATAAGGGAACCCCTAGGCATTCTAGAACTAACACCAAAAAAATCAGTGTCCTTTTCATTGTAGGAGACTGGACTGCAAAAGTAGGAGGTCAAGAGATACCTGGAGTAACAGATAAGTTTGGCCTCAGAGTACAAAATGAAACAGGGCAAAGGCTAACAGAGTTTTGCCAAGAGAATGCACTGGTCACAGCAAACATCATCTTCCAACAACACCAGAGTCTTCTCTACACATGGATATCACCAGATGGTCAATACCAAAAGCAGATTGGTTATGTTCTTTGCAACTTAAGATGGAGAAACTATATACAATCAGCAAAAACAAGACTGGAAGCTGACCATGGCTCAGATCATGAACTCCTTATCAGAAAATTCAGATTTAAATTGAAGAAAGTAGTGAAAACCACCAGGCCATTCAAATATGACCTAAATAAAATCCCTTCTGATTATACAGTGGAAGTGACAAATAGATTCAAGGGATTAGATCAGTAGAGAGAGTGCCTGAAGAACTATGGACAGAGGTTTGTGACATTGTATGGGAAGCAGTAATCAAAACCATCCCCAAGAACAAGAAATGCAAAAAAGCAAACTGGTTGTCTGAGGAGGCCTTACAAATAGGTGAGAAAAGAAGAGAAGTGAAAGGCAAAGGAGAAAAGGAAAGATTTGAATGCAGAGTTCCAAAGAATAGCAAATAAAATAAAATAAAATAAAATAAAATAAAATAAAAAAGCCTTTGTAAGTGAACAATGCAAAGAAACAGAGGAAAACAATAGAATGGAAAGGACTATAAAGATCTCTTCAAGAAAATTAGAGGTACCAGGGGAACATTTCATGCAAAGATGGGCATAACAAAGGACAGACACGGTATAGATCTAACAGAAGCAGAAGATATTAAGAAGATATTAAGAAGATATTCTTAATATTAAGAATATTAAGATATTAAGATATTAAGAGGCAGCAAGTATAAACAGCAAAACTATACAGAAAAGTCTTAATGACCTGGACAACCATGATGGTATGATCATTCACCTAAAACCAGACATCCTGGAGTATGAAGTCAAGTGGTCCTTAGGAAACAATACTACAAACAAAGTTAGTGGAGGTAATGGAATTACAGCTGAGCTATTTCGAATCCTAAAAGATAATGCTGTTAAAGTGCTGCACTCATTATGCTAACAAATTTGCAAAATTCAGCAGTAGCCACAGGACTGGAAAAGGGCAGTTTTCATTATAATTCCAAAGAACAGCAACACCAAACAATGTTCAAACTACTGAACAATTGCATTTATTTCATATGTTAGCAAAATAATGTTCAAAATTCTTTAGGCTAGGCTTCAATAGTATGTGAACTGAGAAATTTCAGATGTACAGAACTTCCAGATGCCTTGAATTTAGAAAAAGCAGAGGAATCAGAGATCAAATTGCCAACACCCATTGGATCATAGAGGCAAGGGAATTCCAGAAAAACATCCACTTCTGCTTCTCTGACTACAGTAAAGCCTTTGACTGTGTGGATCACAACAAACTGGGGAAAATTCACACAGTCAAAGACTTTAGCATAGTCAATGAAGCAGACATATATGTTTATCTGGAATTCCCTTGCTTTCTCCATGATCCAACAGATGTTGGCAATTTGATCTCTGATTCATCTGCCTTTTCTAAATCCAGATTGTGTATCTGCAGATTCTCGGTTCACGTACTGTTGAAGCCTAGCTTAAAGGATTTTGAGCATTACTTTGCTAGCATGTGAAATGATTGCAATAGCATGGTAGTTTGAACATGTTTTGGCATTACCCTTCTTTGAAATTGGCATGAAAACATATTTTCCAGTCCTGAGCTCATTGCTGAGTTTTCCAAATTTGCTGACATATTGAGACCAATGCTTTAGCAACAGCACCTTTTAGGATTTGAAGTACTTCAGCTGGAATTCCATCACCTCCACAAGCTCTGCTCATTGTAATGCTCTTCCTAAGGCCCACTTGACTTCATACTCAGTGATGACTGGCTTTAGATGAGTGACCACACCACTGTGGTTACCCCAGTCATTAAGATCTTCCCTTCTTATATATTTCTTCTGTATATTCTTGCTACCTCTCCTTAATCTGTTCTGCTCCTTTCCTAAAAGGAATTCTGTCCTTTTTTGTGCCCATCTTTGCATGAAAGTTGCCTTCACATCTCCAATTTTCTTTAAGAGATTTCCAGTTTTATCCATTCTGTTGTTTTCCTGTATTTCTTTGTGTTGTTCATTCAAGAAGGCCTTCTTATATCTCCTTGTTATTCTCTGGAACTCTGAAATCAGCTGAATCTATCTTTCCCTCTTTCCTTTGCCTTTCACTTGTCTTCTTTCCTCAGCTATTTGAAAAACCTCCTTAGACAAAACTTTGCTTTCTTGTATTTCTTTTTATTTGGGATGGTTTTGGTTCCTGCCTCCCAAACAATGTTACAAGTCTCAGTTCATAGTTCTTCAGACACTTTGTCTACCAGATCTATCCTTTGAATCTATCTGTCACCTTCACTGTATTATCTTGCTGCTGCTAAGTCGCTTCAGTCGTGTCCAACTCTGTGCAACCCCATAGACGGCAGCCCACCAGGCTCCCCATCCCTGGGACTCTCCAGGCAAGAACACTGGAGTGGGTTGCCATTTCCTTCTCCAATGCATGAAGGTGAATAGTGAACGTGAAGTCGCTCAGTCGTGTCCAACTCTTTGCGACCCCATGGACTGCAGCCTACCAGGCTCCTCTGTCCCTGGGATTTTCCAGGCAAGAGCACTGGAGTGGGTTGCCATTGCCTTCTCCTGTATTATCTGAGGGGTTTGATTTAGGTCATATATGAATGGCCTAGTTGTTCTCCCTACTTTCTTCAGTTTAAGACTGAATTTTGCAATAAGGAGCTCTCGATCTTTAAATCAATTTAATTTAGGTATTGACCATTTTGTGATGTCCATGCATAGAATTATCTCTTGGGTTGTTAGAAAGGGTATTTGCTATAAACAGTGTGTTCTTTTGACAAAACTCACTTAGCTTTTGCCCTACTTCATTCTATCCTCAAAAATGTCAAGCTTGCCTATTACTTCAAGTATCTCTTGACTCCCTATTTATGCATTCCAATCTGTAATGAAAAGAACTTTTTTTTTTTTTTGGTGGTAGTACTATAAGATGTTGTAGTTCTTCACAGAAATGGTCAACTTCAGCTTATTCAGTGTCAGTGGTTGTGGTATAGACTTGGATTACTGTGAATGATGTGTGGCTTGCCTTGAAAATGAACTGAGATCACTCTATCACTTTTCATTATGCACCCAAGTAATGCATTTTGGACTCTTTTTTTTGTCTATGAGGGTTACTCCATTGCTTCTAAGGGATTTTTGCCCACAGTAGTAGATATAATGGTCCTCTCAATTAAATCCGCCCATTCCCATCCATTTCAGCTCTGATTATTAACACTTCAACAAAGTTTTATCTTTCCATCTACTGCTTGACCACATCAAATTTACCTTGATTCATGGACCTAACATTCCATGTTCTTATGCAATATTGTTCTTACAGCATCAGACTTTACTTTCACCCCCAGGTACAGCTACAACTGAGCATCATTCAGCTTTGGTCCCGCCACTTCCTAGTTTCTAAAGCTATTGGTAATTGTCTTCTGCTCTTCCCCAGAAACATATTGGACCACTTCTGCCTGGGGCACCAGGGCGGGGCTCATTTTCCACTGTCATATCTTTTTGCCTTTTCATACTGCCCATGAGGTTCTCCAGGCAAGAATACTGGAGGGAGTTGCCCTTTCCTCCTCCAATGGACCACATTTTGTTGAACTCTTTACTATGACCCACTCATCTTGGGTGACCCTGCGTGGCATGGCTCATAACTTCATTTTGCCATCCCCTTCACCACAACAAACCTGTGATTCATGAAGGGGAATGTAATGGTATCCAAACCTATTTTCACAGCAAAATGTCCTGAAAGCAGAAGTTCATACACCATAATGATTATATCAGAAAGGGAATGGGAGCTGAAGCTCAGTATTTTTTTTTTTTTTAATCCTGGAATGATTCCAATGTTCATCAAAGTTTGAAAATTGCTTTCCTAAAGCCCCACACCCTCAACTGTTCATGGGAAATGAATAGTTTTACAAGTTTTCCAGAAGATTCTAATGTTCATCCAGGGTTGAAAACTACTGAGTTAGAGCAGTTTCTCAAAATTTGTTGTGTATTTGATCACCCACCCATAGAAATTGTTTTTGTTTAATTTATTGAAGTAGAGTTGCTTTACAAGGTTGTGTTTCTACTTTACAGCAAAGTGAATCAACTATGCCTATACATGCATACTTTGGATTTCCTTTTCAATGATGTCACCAAAGAGCCTTGAGTAGAGTTCCCTGTGCTAAACAGTATATTCTCATTTGTCATCTATTTTATACATAATAGTGTATATATGTCAACCTCATTCTCCCAATTAATTCCACTCTTTTCCCCCCTTTTGCTGTCCATATATTTGTTCTCTATGTCTGTGTGTCTATTTCTGCTTTGCAAATAGGTTCTTCTGCACCTTTTTCTATATTTCACATATATTAATATACATTAATGTATGATATTTGTTTTTCTCTTTTTGCCCTGTTTCACTCTGTATGACAGTCTCTAGATCCATCCACATCTCTGCAAATGACACAATGCCATTCTTTTTTTATAGTTAAGCAATAGTCCATTACATATATATATATACATACACACACACACACACAAACTTCTTTGATAGCAAAGTATGAAAAACATCGATTCTGAAGCTCTATTTTTTTTTGGGGGGGAGGGGGGTGTCGCTTAAAAGGGCATTATTTAAGGACCAAAGAGAGCACATTAACTTCTCACTGGATACCAACTGATTAACTTACATAATATTTTTTTTTTCATCTCAGTTGTATTTTTATTTTATTTTATTTATTTTTTTCATGGTATGATTCATGGGCCACTAATCTGATGATTCCTGTTAAAGCTCAGATTTTAAGGTCTTTTCAAATACATACTAAATCAGTCTTCAGTTTGGGCACAGATCTTCACTGTAATAAATTCTGTTAGGGAACTGGTGACCAAAACTGCCCATCCTGGATAAACACAGTAATAACTGTTTGCATGAGTAGTCTCACAACAGGAGTTCCCAGTAAGAAACACAGTGTTGCTGATGAAAACTTAATAGGAGAATTTGGGAGGGGCCAAAAGGAGGGAAGAGATTCCATCTCACAATATGTTCTAACAACCTCTCAAAAGCCCTCATGCTAGAATTCATCTTGGTTTAGAGGTGTGTGTGTGTCACCAGGAAGGACCCTGAGTAAGACCATATATAGGCACATGCAAGATAACTGGTCAGAGGCAATCCCCAAAGGTAATCCCATTACCATAAAACCTGAGACTGATCCATGTGGCACAGCAGTTCTCCTGGGCTCCCTTACTCTGCTGCAGGTGGTTCTTGGTATTCCTCTCATAAGGAACCATTCAGTCATATAAACACCCCATCTCAAATATCTGTGGTACATTTAAGGGAGTATAGTAACCTGTTCAATACTATTTTAACAAAGCAAATCCTGTTTATAAAATAAATTCCTTTTAACAAGGTCCTTAATAGCAGAATGAACAGGACATCTCAGACCACCTCTGAGCTGCTTCTCACTGATTTTTTAAAAATATCACTTCTTTCCCAGATCACTATAATCAACAATACCAGACATATTAAAAAAAAAAAAAAAAAGTTAACAGCATCTCTGAATAAAGATTTAAAGTGTTTTCATCAGACCCTCAGTTGTGCTCTCTCCATTAGAACCATCAATAACAAGAGAGACAAAAATTATCAATCTGTAACTAGGCAACAAGGACAAAGCTAATGAACATTAGGCCGTAGATAGTAGCCTTTATAAATAAAATCCAAATAACACCTTAGCTGAATATATTTTTCTAGTTTATTGCTGTTTTGACACAAATGAAACCAAGATATATTCCCTATACTTTGTTTGCTTTTCCTTTTTCTTTTTTTCCTTCTTCTAGTTTATGTCCTGTGTTATTACTTTGTGGAAAGAGACAGAGTGGGTGTAAAGAAGTCCATAAATTGGGACAAAACTTCTAGTTTATGTCCTGTGTTATTACTTTGTGGAAAGAGACAGAGTGGGTGTAAAGAAGTCCATAAATTGGGACAAAACTGTTTTACTATAAATACTTCTACTTACTTACTCGCTAGCTTGTTTTAATACATCTAATCAGCAAGTTTGCCAAAATAATCCTTTGGGCCTTCCTTGCATTTGACCATGCTATCTATTAATACTATTAAAAGGTATGTTAGACTAGTAGAAAAAATGTGAATGAAAATGGTTATGTGGAGAAAAATTAAACAAAAATTTATAGACAAAACCATATATCTGCTCTTCTCATCTCCTTTCAAAAGAGGGAACAGTATTTTTGAAAACCCGGGAAACTCATTCTGTTCATGTAAGTGAACAATTTCATTTTAGCTATAGACATTATCATTCTTTTCTTGTTTAGCTTTTTGTATGGTTGATATTCTCTAAGCATTTAAACTGCAAGAGAATTAGATTCTTTGCAAAATCTTAAAAGGTGATTTTTTTTTTTTTCCTGTGGGAAAGGGCTTCTGTACTAACAATGCAAACATTAATTTAATGTCAAAAATAAATATAATATAAATAGCTAGTGCAATTTGTGTCTTGGAATTGCACATATATCATAAATAATTATGCTTTTTTTTCATTTTAGCAGAAAGATCATGAGACTTTTACTATGAAAACCCTATAGAAGTCAAAGCTGTTATCTATATGTGGTCCATTGACCTCTGGCATGCCAGAAGATCCCTTCAGAGGTTTAGTGAAAGTGAAAGTCACTCAGTTGTGTTGGACTCTTTATGACCCCATGGACTATAGACCATCAGGCTCCTCTCTCCATGGAATTCTCCAGGCAAGAATACTAGAGTAGGTAGCCATTTCCTTCTTTGGGAATCTTCCTGACCCAGGGGTCAACTCAGAGTCTCCTGCATTGCAGGCAGATTCTTTACCACTGATCAGCCAGGGGAGTGAAAGATTTAGCTTCCTAAACATTAAGTTCTCTTGCATAAATAATAGGAGAACTCCAAAGAGTTCCCTAAAAGTATCTCATGGACACTACCAGAAAAACCTCAACTCCAGTTCTCCAATATGAATGAAAATGGTTATGTGGAGAAAAATTAAGCAAAAATTTGTTTAACGCTTCCAGTAGGAAGGGATAATTCACTTACTCTCAATCTTAAAAGTAAGTTGATTCCTGGTGTGGAAAATGGTATAGTGTGCATAAATATATGCTGTAATTTGTTTCTGTCCCAATTTAGG
>SJYQ01001608.1:484286-505186 GCA_006410935.1 Redunca redunca | reverse complement strand
CTGAGAGATGGAAAGAAAGTAAAAATCAAAATAAAAGACCATTAAATACATAGTAAGTCTACTATGGCTCATATATTCTGTTGAAAACTAAGAGGAGGAAAGTTAAATACACCACAAAACCTCCACAACCTCCTCTCTTCAAAAATCTTACAGTCTCAATGGGAAGTCATATTTTCTCTTCCTCTATTTAGACATTTATTAAGCAGATATATTTTGTGCACCTGCCATGTGTCAGGGCTTCCCAGGTGGCACCAGTGGTAAAGAACCCACCCACCAAGGTAGGAGATGTAAGAGACTCAGTTCGATCCCTGAGTCAGGAAGATCCTCTGGAGGAGGGCATGGCAAGCTACTCCAGCATTCTTGCCTGGAGAATCCCCATAGATGGAGAAGCCTGGTGGGTTACAGTCTGTGGGACTGCAAAGAACAGGGCATGAAGGAAGCAACATATCGCACAGCACATGTGTCAGGCATTGAGCAAGATGCAGATACCTGAGATATTTTAGTCTTCACTTGATGAAGTCTAAGGCAGAAAAAGGCAATCATTTTTTTAAGAACAAAAGTTTTGTCACTTTCTTTTATGACCGATGCTTGCTCTTTCTATGTATTCCAGTTCTTCGGGGCAGCCTCGTCAGGATTTCAGCATGTAAGATTTGTTTTATTTCCAGCTCATTTTGCACTATTCTACCCTTGCCACTTATGCTGTTGTTCCCTACCCTCTTCATTACTCTGAACACACTGTGCATTTCTCTGTTTCAGAGCTTTCTCACCATCTGCTCTAGAATTCTCTCCCCATTTCCTAGTTATGTCCTTCTCATCCTTCAGTACTAGGGAAGGTTTCTATTCAATCATAGGACTCTGAACTTTTTAAAAGCAATTATCAAAATTGGAATTGATTAGTAATTCAGGTAATTTTATCTTTTTGTTTTTTTGAGAATAAAACTTTCATAAAAACTAGAATTTGATTTTCTTAAAAATCCATCACAAGAACCTTAAACTGAGTTTAATTCATATTATTCAATGAATAGTGTGAATAAATTAATAAAATTTTTAAAGCCCAGAATAATGTAATAAGTATTGCAGAACAAAATGGTGCTTTTCATTACTGTGATCCAGGGACAAGGTCAGTAACTATAATATTGAGGGACTGGGGTTATAGGTGAATGAACCAGTAGGGTTCTGATGATAAATGCAATAGCACAGGAATGAGGAAGGGTATCAGTGAACATAAGTTATATAGGTAAGCATGTGGAAAATTAAAAATTGCATAAAGTTACAGGAAAGCAAAAAAAAAAAAAAAAAATAGGAAAAACCCAGGTGCTAGGATAGAAAATAAATGAAGGTTTTTAGGCAAATCTTCTTTTATGCAGTGACATTTTAGTCTCCACCTGACAAAAAAGAAGAAAAAATAAGAAGAAACTAGCTGTGCCAAGAAAAACAAGGAGCATTCCAGGCAGAGGGATTACAGCAGTGATTACAAAAGGCCCAAAGGTAGGCAAGTGATCGATGTGTTAGGAACAACAAGAAATTAGTCCCAGTAGCCTGGAACATGTCAAACAAGAGGGACAGCAGCTGGGAAAGAAGGCGAGAATTAAACCTAAGGGTGAGATCACCTACAGTTTTGAAGGTGTATGATTTTGGATTTTAAACACAATGCGAAGTTACTGGAAATCTTTAAGCAATGCTAGAATGAGTATTTTGTGTTTTATCAAGTTAACTCTGGCTACTTTGTAGTGTGTAGTTGGAGTGGGAAATCCCAAATATAGGTTGCAATAGAGTAATTGGAGGACTTTCCTGATGTTTCAGTGGTAAAGACTGCCTATAATACAGAGGACCCAGGTTTTATCCCCGCGTTGGAAAGATTCCCTGTAGGAGGGCGTGGCAACCCACTCTAGTATTCTTGCTGAGAGAATCCCATGGACAGAGAAGCCTGGCAGGCTGAGGTCCATAGGATCACACAGAGATGGACACTACTGAAGTAACTAAGAAGCAGCAGCAGAGTAATTGGAAATTAGAAAGAGGAGCTGAGGCTTTTCTCTACCTTTCTGAATTAATATCATGATACCCCAAGGGAGAAATATCAATAACGTCAGATATGCAGACGACTCCACCCTTATGGCAGAAAGTAAAGAAGAACTAAAGAGCCTCTTGATGAAAGTGAAAGAGGAGAGTGAAAAAGTTAGCTTAAAGCTCAACATTCAAAACATTAAGATCATGGCATCTGGTCCCATCACTTCATGGCAAATAGATGGGGAAACTGTGGCTGACTTTATTTTTCTGGACTCCAAAATCACTGCAGATGGTGGGTGATTGCAGCCATGAAATTAAAAGATGCTTACCCCTTGGGAGGAAAGTTATGACCAACTTAGCATATTAAAAAGCAGAGATATTACTTTGTCAACAAAGGTCCATCTAGCCAAGGGTATTTCTTTTCCAGTGGTCATGTATGGATGTGAGAGTTGGACTATAAAGAAAGCTGAGCACCAAAGAATTGATGCTTTTGAACTGTGGTGTTGGAGAAGACCCTTGAGAGTCCCTTGGACTGCATGGAGATCCAACCAGTCCATCCTAAAGGAGATCAGTCCTGGGTGTTCATTGGAAGGACTGATGTGAAAGCTGAAACTCCAATACTTTGGCCACCTGATGTGAAGAGCTAACTCATTGGAAAAGACCCTGATGCTGGGAAAGATTGAAGGGGGAAGTAGAAGGGGACGACAGAGGATGAGATGGTTGGGTGACATCACCGACTCAATGGACATGGGTTTGGGTGGACTCCAGGAGCTGGTGATGGACAGGGAGGCCTGGTTTGCTGCAGTTCATGGGGTCACAAAGAGTCGGACATAACTGACTGAAGTGAACCCCAAAGTCAGAGAATTTGTTCAAAGTCTAATTCCTTATAAAGATCTTACACAATGGAGTATTACCCAGCAACTAAAAAGAATACATTTGAATCAGTTCTAATGAGGTGGATGAAACTGGAACCTATTATACAAAGTGAAGTAAGCCAGAAAGAAAAACACCAGTACACTATACTAACACATATATATGGAATTTAGAAAGATGGTAACAATAATCCTGTATGTGAGACAGCAAAAGAGACACAGTTGTATCAGTCTTTTGGACTCTGTGGGAGAAGGAGAGGTTGGGATGATTTGGGAGAGTGGCATTGAAACATGTATAATAACATATAAGAAACCAATCGCCAGTCTAGGTTTGATGCAGGATACAGGATGCTTGGGGCTGGTGCACTGGGATGACCCAGAGGGATGGTATGGGGAGGGAGGTGGGACGGGGGTTCAAGATGAGGAACATGTGTACACCCATGGTGGATTCATGTTGATGTATGGCAAAACCAGTACAATATTGTAAAGTAATTAACCTCCAATTAAAATAAATAAAATTTAAATTAAAAAAATTGAAAAAAAAAGATCTTCCATCTTTCTTTTGTTACAATAAAACACACTGTAAACATCTGTATTTTAATTGTTCACCAAACAAATATGCCAGAAGCAATAAACTTCAATCTGTAACTTGTTGACATGCTTTTGGTTTTGTATAGAAAATGGGTTGGGAGGGGGAAGCCCTGGGCTGTCACCACAGTGAGATGATTACCCATCTGGTTTCAGTAAATCCACTACCTTCTGCTATGTTTCTTTCTCTGTGTCTATGAAACATCCAGGGCTGGAAATGTGTTAAGGGGTCCTATTCTCCTTTCTCATGTCATTGTAGAAAAATAAAAGCTCCAAAGAGGGCTGTGTTATTACATCCCTCTGGGCTGTAGGGTACATTTATGTAAAACTATGTCTATATTCCTCTCTCATCCATTTTCTACAAATTATTTTTAGAAACAAAGGACCACTGATATTTACATAGATAACACTAAACAATAAACAGCCTTACTTGTGTGTGCAAACTGACAAACGTATACTGCAAAAGCCATTCCAATAAACACATGTATTTATACCAATATTCATATGCATGATTCTTTGCCTAGACTGGAGAGTGTTTTTGTAATTACACTGTTTCAAACACAGCTGTTTATCACCAAATAACAAATGATTTTGTGTGTGTTTGTGTGTGTTTTAAGACTTTGGAGGGAGAAAGGGAACACTTAATATGAAGCTGACTATCAAAATTCCACATTCAGTTTTCCATCCTGCTTCCAATCATGTCACTTTGTGGTCTCAACAGTTTTTCTTAGTGGAAATTTAGCTAGGGATAGAGGAAAGAGCAAAATGTGAAATACATGAAATCTATTCCCTTGTGATGTTTTCATTTCAAAATGACAATTTGTCAATTAAAGGTGAATATATGAAAAATACTGATTCACAGAGTGGAGAACTGTCCAGTGTTTTTTATGAATACATAGAGAGCATTGGGGGCTTCCTTGGTGGCTCAGGGATAAAGAATTTGCCTGCCAATGCAGGAGACTTGGGTTCAATCCTTGGGTCAGGAAGATTCCCTGGGGAAGGAAATGGCAACCCATTTCAGGATTCTTGCCTGCAAAATCCCATGTACAAGAGGAGTCTGCTGGGCTACAATCCATGGGGGTCGCAAAGAGTCAGACAGGACTTTGCAGCTAAGACAACAACCACAACAGAAGGCCTCGTTATTCTTTGTTCATTCTTTATGATTTAAAAAGCTCCATTCTTTTAACAGAGAAGGGGAAAAGAGTATATTGCACCAAATAAAAAGCTATGACAAACCTAGACAGTGTATTAAAGAGCAGAGACATCACTTCACTGACAAAGATCTAGATAGTCAAAGCTATGATTTTTCCAGTAGTTGCATATATGAAGAGTTGAATCATAAAGGCTAAGTGCACAAAAAGAAAAAACTTCGATGCTTTTGAACTGTGGTACTAGAGAAGACTCTTGAGAGTCCCTTGGACAGCAAGGAGATTAAAGCAGTCAATCCTAAAGGAAATCAGCACTGAATATTCATGATGCTGAAGCTAAAGCTCCAATACTTTGGCTACCTGAAACAAAGAGTCAGCTCATTGGAAAAGACCCTGATGCTGGGAAAGATTGAGGGCAGGAGGAGAAGGTGGGGACAGAGGATGAGATGGTTGAATGGTATCATCAACTCAATGGACATGAGTTTGAGCAAACTCCAGGAGATAGTGAATGACAGGGAAGCCTGTTGTACTGCAGCCCATGGAGTGGCAAAGTGTCTGACAGCCCTGAGTGATTGAATACCATCAAATCATTGTGAATTGTTTGCTTGACTTTATTATCATATGAATGCTAGTGTAATCTAACAGAACTTCTGTGAAACTTCTGGGCACAAAGACTTTCGTGTACCCCATCTCTTTCATTACAAGAGCTAACCTTCATTTTACTTCATTAATCAACCTGGAGTTCTACCAAGAGGGTGTGGGGTGAAGAGATAAGGGAGGAAGAGCTACAAGAAACAATAGTGCAACCTTGGGGCAGGTTCCTGGTTCCCTCTCGAGGGATAGCAAGTGACAGAAAAATGTCTTTGACCTATTTTGCAGGACAGGGAAGCATGGCATACTGCAGTCCATGGGGTCACAAAGAGTTAGACAAGACTGAGACAATGAACAGCAATAGCAACAGATACCAAAACCCCCACCAGGTGGGAGAAATTAACCATGTGCAACCTACAAATCCTTAAACCCTAGTTCAGTTGGAGCCATCAGGTTGATGATGCTGACTCCAACAGATGCCAGATTTGGCTTCACTAGTGAGCTGATACCCAGTAGTCAAGAATTTTGAAGCTAAGATTACAAACATCTGAACTTGTAATTGTGCAGTAGTTTGAGCATTCTTTGGCATTGCTTTTCTTTGGGATTGGAATGAAAACTGACTTTTCCAGTCCTGTGGCCACTGCTGAGTTTTCCAAATTTGCTGACATATTGAGTGAAGCACTTTCACAGTTTCATCTTTTAGGGTTTGAAATAGCTCAACTTGAATTCCATCACCTCCATTAGCTTTGTTCATAGTGATTCTTCCTCAGGCCCCCTTGACTTCGCATTCCAGGATGTATGGCTCTAGGTGAGTGATAATTGGGATATCCCAAATAATTGGGATGATCTGGGTCGTGAAGACTTTTTTTGTCTAGTTCTTCTGTGTATTCTTGCCACCTCTTCTTAATATCTTCTGTTTCTATTAGATCCATACAATTTCTGTCCTATATTTAGCTCATCTTTGCATGAAATGTTCCCTTGGTATCTAATTTTCTTGAAGAGATCTCTAGTCTTTCCCATTCTATTGTTTTCCTTTATTTCTTTGCACTAATCACTGAGGAAGGCTTTCTTATCTCACCATGCTATTCTTTGGAACTCTGCATTCAAATGGGTATATCTTTCCTTTTCTCCTTTGCTTTTCACTTCTCTTCTTTTCACAGTTATTTGAAAGGCCTTCTCAGACAGCCATTCTGCTTTTTTGCATTTCTTTTTCTTGGGGATGGCCTTGATCTCTGTCTCCTGTACAATGTAATAAACCTCCATCCATAGTTCATCAGACACTCTGTCTATCAGATCTAATCCCTTGAATCTATTTCTGACTTCCATTGTATAATTTTAAGGGATTTGATTTAGGTCATACCAGAATGGTCTAGTGGTTTTCCCTACTTTCTTCAATTTCAGTCTGAATTTGGCTCATGATCTGAGCTACAGTCAGCTCCTGGTCTTGTTTTTGCTGACTGTATAGAGCTTCTCCATCTTTGCCTGCAAAGAATGCTCCAGCTACCACAGAACTGCACTCATTTCACATGCTGGTAAAGTAACGCTCAAAATTCTGCAAACCAGGCTTCAACAGTACATGAAACATGAACTTCCAGATGTTCAAGCTGGTTTTAGAAAAGGCAGAGGAACCAGAGATCAAATTGCCAACATCTGTTGGATCATCAAAAAAGGAAGAGAGTTCCAGAAAAACATCTATTTCTGCTTTTATTGACTATGCCAAAGCCTTTGACTGTGTGGATCACAACAAACTGGAAAATTCTGAAAAAAATGGGAATATCTGACCACCTGATCTGCTTCTCGAGAAATCTGTATGCAGGTCAGGAAGCAATAGTTAGAACTGGACATGGAACAACAGACTGGTTCCAAATCGGGAAAGGAGTACGTCAAGGCTGTATATTTTCCCCCTGCTTATTTAACTTCTATGCAGAGTACATCATGAGAAATGCTGGGCTGGAAGAAGCACAAGCTGGAATGAAGATTGCCAGGAGAAATATCAATAACCTCAGATATGCAGATGACACCACACTTATTTCAGAAGGTGAGAGAGAACTAAAGATCCTCTTGATGAAAGTGAAAGAGGAGAGTGAAAACGTTGGCTTAAAACTCAGCATTCAGAAAACTAATATCATGGCATCTGGCCCATCACTTCATAGCAAATAGATGGGGACACAGTGGAAACAGTGACAGACTTTATTTTGGGGCTCTAAAATCTCTGTAGATGGTGATGCAGCCATGAATTTAAAAGACACTTACTCCTTGGAAGAAAAGTTATGACTAACCTAGACAGCATATTAAAAACACAGTCATTTCTTTGCCAACAAATGTCCATCTAGTCAAGGCTATGGTTTTTCCATTGGTCATGCTTGGATGTGAGAGTTGGGCTATAAAGAAAGCTGAGTGCTGAAGAATTGATGCTTTTGAACTTTGGTGTTAGAGAAGACTCTTGAGAGTCCCTTGGACTGCAAGGAGATCCAAACAGTCCATCTTAAAGGAAATCAATCCTGAATGTTCATTGGAAGGACTGATGTTGAAGCTGAAACTACAATACTTTAACCACCAGTTGCCAAGAACTGACTCCTCTGAAAAAAACCCTGATGCTGGGAAAGATTGAAGGGGGGAGTAGAAGGGGATGACAGAGGATGAGATGGTTGGATGGCATCACCGAGTCAATGGACACGAATTTGAGTAACTCTGGGAGTTGGTGATGGACAGGGAGGCCTGAGGTGCTGCAGTCCATGGGGTTGCAAAGAGTCAGACACCACTGAGCAGCTGAACTGAACTGAATTGAACATCATAAAATAAAGTCCCAAAGGTGAAATATTATACAGCTGATGCAGAGGGCTGAGATTAGTGACATCGCAATGTGATAACTTTTCAGGGGTTTCCTTCTACATTTGTCAGGGGTCAAATCACTTTGTTAGCCAGAAACAGCTGGACATTGAGGTTTAAACTCCCTATGAGAGAAGCACAGTAGAGACTTCCTCTCCCTGTAGTCAGTGAGTGGCGAACTGCAAGCCTTTTGAAAATGGGCTTTGATGAAGGAAGAGGAGAGAACTTGATGTTGATGAGAACATGCAATGAGAGACAGAGTGAGACCTGAAGCTGAAGAAAAGATGCAAAGAAGCTGGTGATACAAAAATCGACATGATTAACCTCATGATTTTGCTACCTTCCAATTAGAGAAGATAGAGACATTAGTTATTTATGTTTACTTTTTCAGAAATGTCGCTCCCATTGAGAGAAAAATCAGAAAATCAAATATGGTATCTTTATCTGTGGGTGAAAAAGGGTTAACTCCACAGGCCTTGCTGTGGAAACCCTGCTCATTTCCAGGAAAGGCTTGTTTTCATGACTGGCCCTTAGCTGACCCCTGAAAACTGTGCTTCTCTAATGTTCTGTTTGATGAAAGTACTTTGTGCATGCCTGAGACCTTGAAGCAGAGTCCACCAGTTTGTCCAGATAATTTATGTTAACAAAGTGATGTGTGTTGAACACCTGCTTCACCTCTTGAGGCAGGAGCTTGAGTACCCAAGAGCAGTCACAAGATGCTGTACATTTAAGTAACTAGCAGCCGATAAAAGTCCTGATCAGTCAGGCTCAGAAAAGTGTCCCTTACTGGCAACCCTTCCCATGTGTTGTCACATATATTTTGGGGAAAGGAAAAATTAAGTACATTCTGTGTGACTTCACTGGGAAGGGATCATTGAAGTTTGCTGCTGGTTTGCTCCAAACTTAATCTCATGTGTCTTTCCCTTTGTTGAATTCCTCTGTATCTTTTTGGTACAATAAGTTAAAATGGTGAGCAACTTCTCAGTCTTACATGTCCTACCAGTGAATCATTGAGACCGAGGGTGGTCTTAGAGACTTCCATTGCAAGATGTCCTCTAGATAATTTCTAATCAATTTCTAGCTATTATTTAACCTGAAAAAGAGAGGAAAAAAGAGGGAAACATGAACACATGTCCTCAAGCACCTGTGGAAAAATAACAAAAGTCTAACATTTATGCCATCATAAGTCCTACAAAGATAGGAGAAAAACCACAGTACTGGAAAAATATATGAAGAAATAGTAGCCAAAGGCTTCTTAAACATGATGAAAAGACATATGCTAACATATTCAAGAAGCTTCATTATCCTGAAATGCAGAAATGCAAAGGAACCTATAACCAGACGAACTGAAAGCAAACTACTTAAATCTAAAAACAAAGAAGAAGAACTTGAAAACAGCTAAAGAATAGTGGAACATTAACTATAAGGGAACAGCCATTTATATGAATGAATTTCTCGTAAGAAACCATGGAACAGAGAAGAAAGTGGCTCAATGTTTTTAAGGTGTTGAAGTAATTTCAAAACAAATTTTTTTACTCAGTAAAAGCAGTCTTCAGGAATTAAGGTAAAGCAAAGCATTCTCATATGAAGAAAACTAAGATAATCTATTGGCAGAAAGCCTGTTGTATACAAATTGCTTAAAGTTCTTCAGACAGAACAGAACTGATAGCAAAAGAAAAACTGGGACATTGTGAAAGAAGGAAGAAAACAGGATACCTATCAGAGCTTCAAAAAAAAAAGTAAAGGAAAATTGGGAAAACTGAAATGGCAAAGACAGTTTCATAATTATAGACTTTAACACTCTGTTCTTACTCTGTGGTAAGCAGTCTTCAGAAAGGAATGGATATGAAATAACTGAACACCATCAAACAACCCTTAATTGACAATTATAATATTTCACTCAGTAACAGCACAGTACATAATCTTTATATGCACACATGGAACATTATAATATACTTACACTAGTTCATAAAAACTATTACAAATTTAAAATATTTAAAAATATATCTGACTGTTATACAGAGAAAAGTAAATCAGAAAGAGAAAAACAAATGTCATATATTAATATTAATGAATGTATGTAGAATCTGAAAAAATATTGGTATAGATGGTCATATTTACAAAACAAAAATAGAAACAAAAACTTAGAGAACAAGCATGGCTAATAAGGGGGAAGGGATAGTGGGATGAATTGGGAGATTTAAACTGACATATATACACTATTATGTATATATGAGCTTCCCTGGTGGCTCAGATGATAAAGAGTCTGCTTTCAATGCAGGAGACCTGGGTTCTATCCCTGGGTCAGGAAGATCCCTTAGAGAAGAGAATGGCAACACACTCTGGTATTCTTGCCAGGAGAATTCCTTGGACAGAAGAGCCTGGGGGGCTATAGGCCATGGTCTCACAGAGTTGGACACAACTAAGTGACTAACACTTTCACTTTCACACTACCATGTATAAAATAGCTAACTGATGAGAACCTACTGTATAGCACAGGAAACTCTACTGTGTGCTCTGTGGTGGCCTAAATGGGAAAGAAATCTAAGAAAGAGGAGATTATGTGTACATATGGCTGATTCACTTTGCTATACAGCGGAAACTGACACAGCAGTGTAGGGCCACTATACTCCAATCAAAACAACAGCAAAAAACATATCAGGTATGTTTGATGATTGTAATGGAATCAAAGTAGGAATCAATAAAAGAAAGACAACGAAAAAAAATTTGTGAAAAATGTCCTCTAGAAATCCAACTATTGGCTAACTTGATCAACCATGGAGTGTCCACCAAGGGGCATCCAGTTTCTGTATTCTGCATGCAAGATCATGTCAAGGAAGTAACAAGAGCCTATTTCCACTGACAAGGGATAGATATGAACTCTTCTGGTATAAATAAAAGGCATACTGAGTCCAAACCTAAATTCTTACCTATCCAAACTAAGCATGGGAGAAAGCATTTTGCTATGAACGTCTCTTTCAGTTGAGTCTAAACATGCATTTATTGATACAGAAAAGAATCACACTTTCCCAAGGAGATAATTCTGACTAGTAGAGTCAGCACCATTAAATACCACTACTGGTTTTACCTCTAGAATACATGCTCTTGTATGTTGAGCTTATGAGCAAGAATCATTATCTTCTATATCAGGACTTACATATTCCTCTTCTACATCATTTGGAGGTTGTGTAAGTTATTTGCCATTTGTCACACACCCAGAGCTACTCTTCCTTTCCCCAGTTTTGTCCATTGAGAACCTGATGCCTGTAAACTAATTCACCCAGACTACCTTGCCTCATGGCTTAATATTGAGTTTAATCCAAAGTAGGCACTCTCTAGAAATATAAGAGAGGAAAGAGGGAAAGATAGAAACAGTTTCTCTCACTCCCTCTGTCCCTGGATATATTATTTGGGCAGTGGTTACATTCTTCTATAACTACAGCTTCTTCTTGACAGACTGATCCCATAGCACCAATGATGCCAAGGTTCAGGTTATAATGTTTCCTCTTCTTGCACGTTTAGGCCTAGTGGTAATGAAAGCTTTGATTTAGTTCTCTTTACTGAACCAATGGAATGTACCTTTTTTTTCCTACCAGTCAGGAGACTGGCAGAAAGGCATATACTGAAAGCTCCTTAAGTGAATTCATGAGCAATCCAATGGACAAACACATGAATGAATGAATAATTCCTTCTTCTCCTAATGATTTATAGAACCTCCTTTGGCAAATTGTATGTTAGTCTCCCAGTTGTGTCTGACTCTGTGTGACCCCCATGGACTGTAGCTTGCCAGGCTCCTCTGTCCATGGAATTCTCCAGGCAAGAATACTGGAGTGAGTGGCCATTCCCTGCTTCAGGGGATCTTCCTGACCCAGGGATCAAACACAGGTCTCCCTCATTGCAGGCTGATACTTTACTGTATGAGCCAAAATTAAGTCAGATCAAAAGCATAATTTGCTACATTTTTTACAGAGGCCTTGAAAATTAACCCAAAGACAATATATCAATGCTGAAGACTTCATATGAGGTTGGAAATGGGACTGTAAGGGGGAAGCTATGAGTGTTTATGCACACAGTGCTGTGCAGATGTTGAAAGATTCCTGTCTCAACTTCCCTGGGATAGTCATGTAATCACCAGGTCTTTTTGTTCCCAATTGGAACAACAATAATAAAAAAGAAGTCATAGTTGCAACAAGAACAAAATTCACACTCAAAAAGATTGAAACAAGAGAACTTAATGAAAGAGATATTGATGGAAGTGTGGGAAACCACATCACTTACAGGCTTCCTACCAGAGAAGGGCATCAAAGCCAGCTACTGGCAGAACCACAGAACTAATGCAGGAAGTGAGTGGAGGAAATAAGTCCTCCAAACTCTCTTCATCCTGGCTCACAGTCTACTGTTGGTGCATTCCATTGATCTAGTCAACTTCAAACCAGAGGTTAAGGATAATGACATGCAAGCTTCCCAGGGAATGCAGGAGAGTGACCTGGACTATAGCAGTGAGACAAGTGGAGAATAACCAGCAGAGCTTGTTTAAAATATTTTCCCACAGAGGTGCTAAACCTTTACTTAAGGTCTGTCTAGTAAGAGCATTAATAACCAAGACTTTAGTACAATCTGCTACTTTCGAAAACAAAATTCTGAGGCTAACAACCACCCCATGAGGGAGGTTTGACAACTAGTATATTAATTTTATATGTCAAGTACATTAAATATCAGATATTTTACGTAGACACTAATCCATCTAATTGTGATCCCCATAATGATAACAAAAGTAATCAGGCTGGTCCCCAGGCTCTGAAGTCATCCTTCAAGTTTTGTTTTGTTTTGTTTTGTTTTTTATTGCATGTTGTATACTGGTATGCTTCTTGACCATAACACTTTTCTTCTTTTATCCTGGCATAAACTTCTGTTTACCCCAATCAAGTTGCTTTTCCTGAAAAAAATCACTATGTTTTAGTTTTACCAGCCAATAGCCATTGGCTTAAAAATGATTAGGATTTCCCCCAAGAGGAGCCTTTGATCACTGGAGCCAGATCTAGTCATGAAAGAGTGTGTTTTCCTGCTCGGTTCCAACATTTTCTCTTAATCAGGACAAGAGAGACTGCTTTGGGAAGCTGATTCTTCACCTGCACACATAATATCTTTGCTTACTTTCTGCATTGCTATGTTTTATAAGGAGGCACTTGGGGACCCACTGGTAAGAACTTGTTTTTGAGGTAATTACAACGGGAAATGAAGTACACCTCAATGAAAATTCATTTTGATTATGTTTCCTATAGTCTCTCTCTCTCTCTTTTCCTAAGTCCAGCAATCCCAAACTTCAGGTGGCAAACAATATTATTCAATAAATTTCACTGTTGGAGAATAATCCAATAGAACAGTGCAAGGCAAAATGAAATGGTAAGACCATCCAGATCTCACGTGAACAGATTTCCCCTTCTGGCTGTAGAAAGCTGCTCTCAAAGACACCTGTTGTCGTGTTTAGTACCTGGATATACAGAAAAGGTTCAAGCAGGTCCATGGAGTTCCAATTAAATGTCCACACGGTTAGCATAGGGAAATAAGAGGCTTTATATGAAGACAACTGATAAGATTAGTGATGAGAAGAGAAAGTGATATTGTACTTTAAGTTATGATTGAAGCATGTATAATATCATATATGAAATGAATCACCAGTCCAGGTTCGATGCATGATACTGGATGCTTGGGGCTGGTGCACTGGGATGACCCAGAGGGATGTTATGGGGAGGGAGGAGGGAAGGGGTTTCAGGATGGGGAACACATGTATACCTGTGGTGGGTTCATGTTGATGTATAGTAAAACCAATACAATACTGTAAAGTAATTAACCTCCAATTAAAATAAATAAATTTATATTAAGAAATAAAGTCATTAGCTGATGGAATTAAAGAAAAAAAAAGTCATGATTGAAGAAAACAGATAGCAAAGTGATGACACAAGGAACCAAATCCTTGTACACTGGACTGGAAGTCTTCCAAGAGAGTTTGAGAGAATTCATTGTGGAGTAACTTTACCACAATAAGGGAATTATGCTGATATTTCAAAATTTCATATTATGTCATTAAGTTATATTACAATGGGATGGGAAGAGAAGGAGGCATTTCTTTTTTTTTAAATGAAATTTAGTTGACTTACAATGTTGTGTTAAATTTGCAGTACAGCAAAGTGATTGTTTTATATGTGTGTGTGTATATATATATATATATATATACACACGTATATGTATATGTGTGTGTGTATGTGTGTGTGTCTGTCTGTCTGTCTGTCTGTCTTTGTGTATATATGTGTGCTCAGTCACTCAGCCGTGTCTGACTGTTTGTGAGTCCATGGAGTGTAGCCTTCCAGGATCCTCTATCTATGGGCTTCTTCAGGCAAGAGTACTGGAGTGGGTTGTCATACTCACCTCCAAGGGATCTTCCCAACCCAGGAAATGAACCCAGGCCTCCTGCACTGCAGGTAAATTCTTTTCTGTCTGAACCACCAGGGAAGCCCATGTATATATATATACATACTTTCTTTTTTAAAAAAATTCCTTTCCATTATGGTTTATCACAGAATATTGAATATAGTTTCCATGCTATACAGTAGGATTTGTTGTTTATCCATTCTATATGTAACAATTTGTATTTGTTAACCTCAAATTCCCAGTCCATCCCTCCCCCACCCTACTTTCCTCTTGGCAACCACAAGCCTATTCACCATGTCTGTAAGTCTGTTTCTGTTTTGTTAAAGTTCTTTTGTGTCATATTTAGATTCTTTATGTGTGACATCATATTGAATTTGTGTTTCTCTTTCTGACTTTCTTCACTTGGTATGAGTATCTCAAGGTTCATTCATGTTGTGCAAATGACATTATTTCACTCTTTTTATGGTTGAGTAGTATTCTACTGTATATATGAACCACATCTTCTTTATTGATACACCTGTCAATAGACATTATGTTATTTTCAGAACTTGGGTACTGTGAACAGTGTTGCTATGAATATAGGGGTGGACGTATATCTTTGAATTATAGTTTTTTCCAGCTACATGCTTAGGAGTGGGATTGCTGGATCATATGGCAAGTCTGATTGCCATTTGATCACAGAGTTGGTGATCAACTTTAGGACAAGACTTCCTGCTAACCATTGTGGTAACTATTCATTTTGCCTAATGCTGAAGCTGAAGTTCCATTGCTTTGGCCACCTGATGCAAAGAGATGACTCACTGGAAAAAACCTTGATGCTGGGAAAGATTGAGGGCAAGAGGAGAAGGTGATGACAAAGGATTACATGATTGGATGGCATCACCAACTCAATGGACATAAGTTAGAGAAAGCTCCAGGAGATAGTGAAGGACAGGAAAGCCTGGCATACTGCAGTCCATGGAGTTGCAAAGTGTCAAACATGACTGAGTGACTGAACAACAACAATGATTAAATGCTGATATATATGTGTGTGTGTGTGTGTGTGTGTGTGTGTATTTATATATAACTAAAAGTAGGCTGAAATAAAAGCTTAGCAAACAGATTGTACAATTCTTCATTGATAGATGACCACTGAAATAGCATCAGTATAATATTTTGATAGAGTAAGTGAAATGTTTCTTCTTATTTCTAGATTTATTTTTTCATATGTTCTGGATAAGTTCTTGCAAATCTGAGCTTTTGAATAACACTTTTTTAATCCTCTACTACATTATAACTCTACTACAATTAGACATAAACAAATTTACATAAATCTCAAGTTAACTAGTGAAGTTCTCTATAACTAGATAGCATAGATAAGAAATTAGGTGAAAGCCACCAAAAAAAAAAAACAGGTTGCCTATTCCTCAGTATTTTGAGTCATCTCCCCCAAACCCTGCTTTGTGTCTTTAGACAGACAGTTGTAAGACACTAAATATCTTAAGATTTTCACATTCTCGCCACCACAAATACACACAGAGCCCCCAGCAAACACAGACACATTCATATATATGTTCATAACTTCCAAGAGAATTTTCATGAACTGATAACTCAGGGGAGTAAAGGAATCTTAGAATTTTTAATTGGGTGAAACCTGAATCATCCTTTGGGCTCACTTCTCAGTTCAAAACTTATAGTTGTTACCTTGACCTCCTCACTTTATTCCTCTAATGTTTGATGGTCATCTGAAGAAAACAACCTTGTGTTCCACTCTTTTTTCCTGTGTTTGTACATGTCATCTATTTTAATTTTCTCAGAGAGGAATTTAATAAAGATTATTGGATCTTAAATTCAACAGTGTTTTGTTCTCAAAAGATACTTTTTTTTTTCAACATTCTTGTCTTCAAAGGCTAATAGGATGTGTTGCTCTGTTGGAAGTCAGAGTTATGTAGGTGGAGAAATCACAACAATTATTCCTAATTGCCACCGAAAATTCATTTAGCAGAGGGGTGAGATTGGTTTAGTTGACACAAAAGCTCATATCTATTAAATAGGAGACATGCAATTAGTGGTTAGTTGAGGGGTGGGAAAGAGAGATTTTACTTTGCAATAGCTAAAAAAAAAATAAGATTAGAAATTATTTAAATTAGGCAAGATGTATGAACCAGCACAGAAAGTACACTGTGGAAAGTCTGTCATAGTCACCCACTGCACTTTTCTTCCAAAATGTATTTGGAAAACAAGTGAATTTTGCCNTATGAACCAGCACAGAAAGTACACTGTGGAAAGTCTGTCATAGTCACCCACTGCACTTTTCTTCCAAGATGTATTTGGAAAACAAGTGAATTTTGCCTTTATAATCTCATTAAATATAAATATATTTATTAATTAGAAGTAGAAAAGCAGGGATTTGTAGTTAAGTGACACCAAGTATGAGCTGTTCTTTGCCATTTATAAGTTGTATAACTTTTTGCATGTTATTAAACATTCATAAGCCTATTTCCTCTAAAACTGGATAATCATGAAATATCTTCACATGGGTGTTATACAGTTTAAATGAGATGATTATTATTTTAAATCATTCTATTATTTATTTATTTCATTGTTATTTTAAAATACTTTTTTATTCACTGTAGGATATTAAACAAGTCATTTAAAATCCTTGTCTCTAAAATGGATCTTTAATATATAGCTTTCAGGGACAAAGTTACAATCAACCAAGTGAGTAGATAGTTATATATTCTTCAGCCATCATGAAGTATCTAAATAAATGCTTGGTTATATTAATTGCTGGAGGGGTAGGTGTTTCCCTTTTCTTCTCTCCATCTTCCTCCTCCCTCTCTTGATTCTTTATTCTTTCTTTCTTTTCCTCACTGTTCAAATGGAGTTAAAAAGTTGGGAAAGACAATGTCTTGGTTTCATCTATTCATAACTGCCTCCCATCTCCCCCTAGAGGTTCTGTATGTGCAATTACGGAAATGGATAGAGTTAGGAAAAATGACTCACCAACTCAAATCTGAAACCTTCAGAGTGAAAGATCAGTGATTTTACAGGTAAGGCCACAGCTATTCTCTGTTTCCAATCAGAAATCTAATAAAACAGTAAATCAATATACTTCCCCTTTCTCTTCTCCTTTTAACTTTCAATAGAAAGTGACACTTTGACCCATTAAAGACAAAAAGACTGTACCCAGAAAATAAATTTGATCAAACCTTGAAAGTTGTCTTGCTCATAGCCTCTAAAGGAAGCAGGTACCATTAGACAGGAATATGTGTGTGCAGTCAGGAGGCTCCAGTGATGGGACTGAGAGAGAGGACTGCCTTTTCTTTAGCCTCAGAAAAAGCAAATATTAGGGAGTGAAAGAGGAGAGTGAAAAAGCTGACTTAAAACTCAACATTCAAGAAACTAAGATCATGGCATCCAGTGCAATCATTTCATGGCAAATAGGCGGGAAACAATGGAAACAGTGACAAACTTTGTTTTCTTGGGCTCCAAAATCACTGCAGATGGTGACTGTAGCCATGAAATTAAAAGACTCTTGCTCCTTGGAAAAACCGCTATGACAAACCTAGACAGCATATTAAAAGGCAGAGACGTTATTTTACCGACAAATTAGTCAGAGCTAAGGTTTTTCCAGTTGTCATGTATGGATGTGAGAGTTGGACCATAAATAAACCTGAGCTCCAAAGAATTGATGCTTTTAATCTGTGGTGTTGGAAAAGACTCTTGAGAGTCCTTTGGACAGCAAGGAGATCCAACCAGTCCATCCTAAAGGAAATCAATCCTGAATATTCATTGGAAGGACTGATGTTGAAGCTGAAACTCCAGTACTTTGGCCACCTGCTGCAAAGAGCAGACTCACTGGAGAAAACCCTGATACTGGGAAAGATTGAGGGCAAGAGCAGAAGGTGATGACAGAGGATGAGATGATTGGATGGCATCACGAACTCAATGAATGTGAATTTGAGAATACTCTGGGAGATGGTGGAGGACAGAAGAGACAAGCATGCTGCAGTCCATGGGGTCGCAAAGATTCTGACATGACTTAGCAACTGAACAACAACAATAGTGAGGGAATAACAATATCTTTGTTTTCATAGTCAGTATCTAGGACTAAAGTGATACAGAATTCCCATGGCACCACTGAAATATACCTTTCTCTCATGTCCCACTCAGGACCAGTGTTGTCTGTGAACCTTTTCCTACTAATTCTAGTCCATCCACCATAGAGTTCTAGAGCATGCCTGGGAAACAGGACCTCATGAAGGACTCCAGGAATGTTTCCAGTGAGAGATCCTCAGTTGTTCAAGCTTCATGTGTTTGTCCTCCAAGAGAATCTGCTGCAAGTATAGCCACATGGTTATTGTTAACAAATTATGATTACTGGTGGTTAATATTAACTATAATTCAAAATGCTAGAGAACTAGAGAATTCTTTAAGTCACACAGAGCAATTATGTTTCAAATGCCATGTAAAGTATTGGAAATTGGCATAATTTGAAAGATAGAAAGAAATAAAATGTACTAATCTACTTCGGTTGCAATAAAACTGCATAACAAACATCTTCAAAATCCCCGTGTCTTACAATAGTAAATGCTTCTATTTTCTTGCTTTCAAGTCTTTGGGTAGACTGTGGCTTCAAAGAACTTGACTCCAGGTTTCAGACTGATTCACATCTGCTCCATTTGTTTCTTTATTTTCCTTGGACCAGTAGCTAACTGGGTCGTATTCCTCTCACAGTACATCACAGGAGGACAAGAGGGCAAACTAAAATGTAAACATGTGAAGATTGTCCTTGAGTCATCTTAATTACATGATCCTGGCCAAGAAAGTCACACAGCTCAGATCAACAGTAGTGTATTTTTTAGAAGAGATGAAAGAAAGAATTGGAAACAGTCAAGTTTCCAAAGGAACTAATATTCAGATTTTTTAACAGTGCCAATCAGAGTGTTGAATGATTTACAAATAATTATTTCTTACATTACTTTTATAATAAGAGATTTAACATCTCTAGTTTAAAAGTAAGGAAAGAGACTCAGAGAAATTTAGCAGCATATTCAAGCCAAAAAGAAATGGTCCATTGTGAAGCAAGAGTTTAAGTACAGGTCTTTTCAGTTCCAAATCCATCCATTTTTCCATTAAATTATATTGATGCTGTAAAGTGGACATTCAAAAATAGATATTACTTTTACCAGTACTGGGCACTATTGTTAACACTTTGCATATAATAATCCTTCTATCATCTCTTTGTATTGTGTAATATTATTATTTCCCATTTCATAGATGAGGACACTGAAACCCAGAAGTTTTAAAGAATTTCTTTAATATCTAGTCCATCTGTCTGTGTCTTTATATGATAAGCTATAATCATTCTACTGTTTATGCATACAATGATGATAAGAATAATCAGCAAAAATATGACACATACTGTATGTATATCCCCACAATAATTATCACATTTAACCCTCCCACTCACTTTAGAAATAATACCTAAAATATTTTCTGTATATATCTATTTCCCTCCATTTCCCCTTCCAATTTACCCTTTCCAGATCATGTCTTGACTAAAATTCTTCAGGAGATTCCTAATTGCTCAGATTCCACTTTTTCACCCCTTGCAATATACTTTCTGTATAGCAGATTGCCTGGGTAATCTTTGCTAAAATTTAAATCTGACCATTCCATTTCCCTATTGCAAACCCCAAAGGCTTCTGTTGGAATTTTAAATAACATTCAAACTCTGTTTTGGCTTATAAGGCCTGAGATGATCTGCTTCCTCTTTAATCACATCAAGAACCATTCTCTGTTTCACCCCCCAAGTGCCAACCTATAGCTTGCTTCCTTCTCAGACAATAGTCGAGGCTGTTTTCTGCTTTCAGTTCAGTTCAGTTCAGTCGCTCAGTCATGTCCGACTCTTTGTGACCCCATGAATTGCAGCACGCCAGGCTTCCCTGTCCATCATCTGGAGTTCACACAGACTCACGTCCATCGTGTACGTGATGCCATCCAGCCATCTCATCCTGGGTCGTCCCCTTCTCCTCCTGCCCCAATCCCTCCCAGCATCAGAGTCTTTTCCAATGAACCAACTCTTCGCATCAGGTGTCCAAAGTACTGGAGTTTCAGCTTCAGCATCATTTCTTCCAAAGAAATCCCAGGGCTGATCTCCTTCAGAATGGACTGGTTGGATCTCCTTGCAGTCCAAGGGACTCTCAAGAGTCTTCTCCCACACCACAGTTCAAACGCATCAGTTCTTCGGAGCTCAGCCTTCTTCACAGTCCAACTCTCACATCCATACATGACCACAGGAAAAACCATAGCCTTGACTAAACTGACCTTAGTCGGCAAAGTAATGTCTCTGCTTTTGAATATGCTATCTAGGTTGGTCATAACTTTTCTTCCAAGAAGTAAGCGTCTTTTAATTTTATGGCTGCAGTCACCATCTGCTGTGATTTTGGAG
>SJYQ01001608.1:434668-481770 GCA_006410935.1 Redunca redunca | reverse complement strand
AAAAAAAAAAAAAAAGGAAAGAAAATTCAGGATAAATAAAGGTGACATAATATTTAAAGACAATTTTAAAATTAAAATCCCAATAGGGATTCGCATAATAAGATCACCATAAAAGCCTGTAAATTGTATATGCTAGTTTTGATAGAAAAATTATTATATAGATGAATCTACTTTGTGGAACATTGTCTCATTAAAGTGTACACATACTTTATTTACTGCAGTTTCTACAAAGTAGGCCATTCTAGGGAATTCATCACTTTTCTGTTGTATTATTTTTTCTAAAGTTTCTATGCAGTGATTTGGAAATGACAATTTTATGTTAACAGAATAATTATGGAGGGAAAATCTGATTGTTATATTACTAATCAGAAGCAACTGCCTTTAAAGATAAGTTTATAGAAATTTAAAGATATTAGAAACCAATTAAAGCTCTATAGATGGACTTAAATGAGAAAAAATCTGAAATAATCACTCTTTTCAGTCTGTCTGCTATATTTTGCCTATTACTGATTTAAGAACATGAAATTCCATATAACAGAAACTGTTAGCTTTCTACCCAAAAGAAATGTACTTCTTTTTCACTGGTAAAGAACTTCATTTTGTTTCAGTAACTCCTAGTTTATGCTCAGGTAGGGTAGCCTTATGATAAATCATAACTGCTTGTTCTGTTGTATTTTCTCCTTTGCCAAAGATCAGTTGATTATATTCACATGGGACCTATTTCTGGGTTCTATTTTCTGTTGCACTGACCTATTTGTATATTCTTTCCTCAATACCGCACTATATTGATTATTATAGCTTTATAATTTGCCCACTTTTAAAATCAGGTTATCTAGTTTTTTGATGCTGAGTTATGTGGCTTCTTTATATATTTTGGATATATGATTCAGAAGTATAGTCTCTCTTTCTGTAGATTGACTTTATTTTGATGATATTTTTCTGTTGCTCTGCAGAAGGTTTGTTTTGTTTTGTTTTTTAGCTTGATGTGTCCCATTTGTTTAGTTCTGCTTTTGTTACCTTGCTTTTGGAATCAAATACAAAAAAATGCCAAGACTCATATCAAGGAGATTTTTCCTCCATGTTTCCTCTAAGATTTTTATGATATCAGGTCTTGTAGTTAGGTCTTTAATACATCTTGAGTTGACATATTTATTGTGTAAGATAAGGGTCAATTTCAAAGTGGAATATAGGAAAAATATACTCTCTAATACATATGACAAAGCTATTATATTTAAGCTCATTAAGTACTCTTCTCAGTCATTTTTCCATGTTTAATAAGGAATAAGGCAGAGATTATTATGTTTTTATTCTATTCCCTTGGCTTACTTCCCTCACTGGTGCAAAAGCAACTTCTCTAAGTTATAAGCTCCTTTTCAATATCATTGTGATTTTTAAAAGCTTCAAGAAACTCTCACTAGTATAGTTTTGAAATCCTAATTTTTGGCATTTAAAGACTTGCCATTTTTGATTTCATGTTTGGATGTGTATGTAAAAAAAAAAGAAAATGATGTTTTATTCAGAATACAGGGGGAAAGGGGATTCCTAATGGTCTCTGCCTGTCTCTGAAAGGAAGCCCTCTGTGCCACTTTAAATCAAAAGTTGAGGTACATGTTTTTACTACTCTCATTTCACAGAATGTAAAACTAAGACCCTGAGAGAATCACTAACTTTTCCAAGAACAAACAATGAATTTGTATAAATGAAATTTGAATTAATTCTTCAAATAGACCTAATGTGATGCATAATCTGCAAGAAGCTTTAGCATACTAATGTGTTTATATTTCAAAAGGATACATAAACAGAAGGATAATCAAAGATAAATATAACAAGGAATTTTAACATAAAATTAATAATAGAATTAATGGTAAAACCCCAAAATTACCTAGGTTGGCAAAATTGCTAAGTTATACATAAATGCTTCTTTTTTTTTTATTTTCAGCACAAAAGATGAGGGGAAAAGACAGTTCTTCATTTGGAGACCAATGATGTGGCTGTAACGATTTTCTTATTCTATTTACATATAAGCTGGTTTAAGCAAACTGTTTAAATCAAATTCCCCAGTATACTAATTTGATAGTGAAGAAGTGAAGTGAAGCCGCTTAGTCATGTCCAACTCTTTGCAACCCAGAGGACTGTATCCCACCAGGCTCCTCCGTCCATGGGATTCTCCAGGCAAGAATACTGGAGTGGGTTGCAATTTGCTTCTCCAGGGGATCTTCCCGACCCAGGGATTGAACCCGGGTCTCCCATATTGCAGGCAGATGCTTTAACCTCTGAGCCAAGGAACTAGTTAGCAAGAGCTCTAAATGTCCTTTGGTGATTATTGAGTCATTATTGCAAATGTGGGGGCTTCCTGGGTGGTATTAGTGGTTAGTTAGTTAGTTAATTAGTGGTTAATTAGTTAGTTAATTAGTGGTTAATTAGTTCTTTATAAAGAACCCGCCTGCCTATGCAGGAGATTTAGGAGATCTAGGTTTGATCCCTGGGCAGGGAAGACCCTCTGGAGAAGGGCATGACAACCCATTCCAGTATCTTTGCCTGGAAAATCCCGTGGACAGAGGACCCTGATGGGCTACAGTCCATAGGGTAACAAAGAGTTGGAGATGACTGAAGCAACTTAGCATGCACATTGTGAATATGCAGATAACATATGGAAAACTGATAAATACTGATGTTTACAATGGATACCCAAAACAGAGTAAACAAACTGTGGACCGGCTCACTTAATGCTGATTCTGGGCAAAATTCTATCATCAAGAGTAATTAACATAACCTTAGGTTCACTTGAGCAGGTACTATCACATTGTTGTTGTTTAGTCCCTGTGTCTGACTTTTTGTGACCCCTTGGACTGCAACACACTAGACTTCCCTCTCCTTCACTGTCTGCTAGAGTTTGCTCAAACTCATGTCCTTTGTGTCAATGATGCCATCTAACCATCTCATCCTCTGTTGGCCCCTTCTCCTCCTGCCCTTAATCTTTTCCAGCATCAAGGTCTTTTCCAATGGGTTAGCTCTTCAACTGTTGTATTAAGCCTGTTTGTTTCCTAGGGAAATATAATAAATACATAAATATCTTAAAAATTAAGTGGTAGACACAGGAATCAGTAAAGCATTTTATAATATTCCTTGAAGAGATGCTTGAAGTAGTAAAGGAAAAATGAGATGCAACAGTAATTTATTGAATTAGAAATCAATTGAATAATTTTGCCTAACATGAGTGTGGCTTTGATCAATTGAGCTTCCCTGGTGGTTCAGGTAGTAAAGAATCCACTCACAATGAAGGAGACGTGGGTTTGATCCCTGGGTTTGTAAGATCCCCTGGAGAAGGGAATGGCTACCATGCCAATATTCTGGCCTGGAGAATTCCATGGACAGAAGTGTCTGGCAGGCTACAATCCATGCAGTTTCAAAGAGTCAGACACAACTGAGCAACTTCCACTTTGGTAAACTGGCTGGGTGATTTCTAGTGGTTACTTCAGAGCCATCCATAAAGATTGTTATGCCTGATTTACTTTGATAATTTTTGTTAACAGTAAAGATGTCATGTTTATCTAATTTATAGGTGACACACTTCAGATTTGGTGTCTAAATTGGTATATAACTTGAATACTGTATTTGAAATCATGATAGAACTCAAAATTATGTAAAATGACCATATTACTCAACTAAATAATGAGATTTTCTAATATAAGGGCTAAAAATAGAGATAAGGCATGGTACAGCTCAGAAAGTAGTAATTCTTATTCCAACAAAATTTCATGGATGGATAATATCCCCCAGGTGAGAGAATAAAAGTCGTTTTATTCATTTTATATGTCAATACCAATCTTCCAATTTATGCAACCCCCACTCCCCTTTGGGCTTTTCAAGTGGCACAGTGGTAAACAATTTGCCTGCCAATGCAGGAGACACCAGAGACACCATTTCAATCCCTGGGTTGGGAAGACCTGCAGGAGTAGGGAATGGCAACCCACTCCAGTATTCTTGCCTAGAGAATCCCCTGGACAGAGGAGCCTGTTGGGCTTCAGTCCATGGGGTCGCAAAAAGTCAGACATGACTGAGAACACACATACACGTTGCCCTTAATGTCCATACTTTTGTTCTCTACATCTGTATCTCTATTTCTGCTTTGCAAATAGGTTCATTTGTACTACTTCTCTAAACTAACACATAGATAAACACATGTGTTATTATGCAATATTAGTTTTTCTCTTTCTGACTTCACTCTGTATGATGGTGATTAGATCCATCCACACCTTGGCAAATGATATAATTTTATTCTATTTTACGGTTGAAAGTGAAAGTGAAGTGCTCAGTTGTGTCCGGCTCTTTGAAATCCCATGAACTGTAGCCTACCAGGCTCCTCAGTCCATGGAATTTTCCAGGCAAGAGTACTGGAGTGGATTGCCATATTCTTCTCTAGGGGATCTTCCTATCCCACAGATTAAACCTGGGTCTCCCACATTGCAGGTAGACACTTTACCGTCTGAGCCACCAGGGAAGCCCAATTTATGGTTAACAGTCCATTGTATATTTTTATCCATTCCTCTGTTGAGAATATTTAAGTTGCTTCCATGGCTATTGTAAATAGTGCTACAAGGAACACTGGAGTACATTTATATTCTGAAATTATGATTTTCTTTGGGAATATGCCTAGGAGCTGAATTGCTGGGTCACGTGGTAGCTCTATTTTTAATTTTCTCAGGAACCTCCATTCTGTTCTCCATAGTCACTGTACCAATTTAAATTTCCACCAACAGTGTAAAAAGGTTCTCTCTTCTCCCCATTCCTCTAATACTTATTGTTTGTAGATTGTTTGATGATGACTATTCTAACAATTATGAGGTGATTCCTCATTGTAGTTTTGATGTGCATTTCTCTAACAATTATTGATATTGAGCATTTTTTTTCATGTGCCTCTTGACCATCTGTATGTCTTCTTTGGAGAAATATCTATTTAGATCTTCCATCCATGTTTTGATTGTTTTGTTTTTTTTTTTTTTTTTTTTTGGTGTTGAGTTGCATGAGTTGTCTGTGTATTTTGGAGATTAATCTCTTGTCAGTTGCTTCATTGCAAATATTTTCTCCCATTCTGAGGGTTGTCTTTTCATCTTGTTAATAGTTTCCTCTGCTGTATAAAAGCATTTGATTAGGTTTGCTTTGTTTATTTTTGTTTTTATTTTTATTACTCTAGTAGGTGAGTCAAACAAGATCTTTCTGTTATTTATGTCAAAGAGACTTCTGCCCATGTTTTCTTCAAAGAATTTTATTTTGTCCAGCTAACATTTAGACCTTTAATCCATTTTGAGTTATTTTTGTGTATGGTGTTAGGGAATAGTCTAGTTTTATTCTTTTACGTGTAGTTGTACAGTTTCCCCAGCACCACTCATTGAAGAAACTGTCTTTTCTCCATTGTATATTCTTGGCTTCTTTGTCATAGATTAGATGACCATAGGTGAATTAATTTATTGTCGAGATTTCTATCCTGTTACATTGAAATATATTTTATTTGTTATATATTAAAGAAATAGATAAACAAAAATTAAGCACTCTATTTTTTCCCCAATTAAAGGCTTAGACTTGTTTTCAACATAATTGCCACTTGATATTTATTTCAATATGATTTCCTAGCTTATATTAAATATGATGTTGTTCTGAGTGATTTCCTAAATTGTTTTTGTTATCTTGACACCCCATTTACTCTGCATACTGTGTTTCCATAAGCACACATGGTTTCCAAATATTTACTTCTCTCTTTTTTAAAAATTTCCTGGGTCTCATCAACTGATTTTCTTTTTTAAATTAAAAAGAATCTTTATTTTTTGAGTGTATGATTGGAAATTTGACAGGCCAAAGTTTTATTTTTTATTGTTTTTACTTTTTTACTTCATTCAGCCATTTTTCTGAGCTCTGGCAACAACCAAATTATTCTCTATACCTATGAGCTGGTCTTTTTGTTCTGTTTTGCTGTTAGATTTCACACATTAAAGAGATTATATAATATTTGTTTTTCTCTGACATGTTTTACTTAGCATAATGCCCTTGTGGTTCATCCATGTTGTTGCAATGAAAAAATGACATTCTTTTAGCTGAATATTATTCCATTATAAATTATATTATATATATATATCTCTCAAATTTCTTCATTCATTGATGGACACTTAGATTGTTTCTATACCTTGGCTATTGTAAATAATGCTTTAATGAACATGAAAATGCATCTTTCTAAGTTATAGTTTTCATTTTCTTTGTATAAATGCACAAAAGTAGAATTTCAGGAGAATATTGTACTTCTATCTCTAATATTCTGAGGCGCTTCCAAATTATTTTCCATAACTGCTGCACCAATTTACATTCTCACCAACAGTACGTGAGATTTCCCTTTATTCTACAACCTTACCATGTATTATTTCTTGTCTTTTCTTTTAATAATTGCCATTGTAACAGATGTGAAGTGAAAAGTTACACAAAACAAATCTATGACTTTAATTTGCATTTCCATATGAATTAAAATATTTTCATAAACCTGTTGGATATCTGTATGTCTTCTTTGGGGGAAAAAAATGTCTATTCAGATTTTCTGCCCATTTTCTAATTGGATTGCTTGATTTTTGCTTTTGAGCTGTCTGAGTTCTTTATATATTTTAGATATTAGCCCATTATCAGATGGGCTTCCCTGGTGGCTCAGCAGTAAAGAATTTGCCTGCAATGCAGGATATGTGAGTTTGACTCCTGGGATGCGAAGATGCCCTGGAAAATGAAATGGCTACTACTCTAGTATTCTTGCCTGGGAAATCCCATGGACAGAGGAGCCTGTCAGGCTGCAGTCAATGGAATCTCAAGAAAGAAACACAACTTAGCAACTAAACCACCACCACCCTCATTAGATAAATGATTTGCAAATATAGTTTCCCATTCAGAAGGGGAACTTTGGTGAGTGTTTCCTTTGCTGTGCAGAAACCTTCTAGTTTTATTTAGTCCCACTTACTTATTTTAACTTTTGTGGCATTTTCTTTTGGTGCCAGATTGTCAAGGGGCTTACCATCTATGTTTTCTTATAGGATTTTTATTCTTTCAAGTCTAATATTCAAGATTTGAATTCATTTTGAGGTTATTATTTTATATGCTATGAGATTGTAGTGTAGATAGATCAATTTGCACACAGATGTCTACTTTTCTCAACAACATTTACTAAAGAGACCGTCTTTCCCCACTTTATACTCCTTGGTTCTTTTATTGTAAATTATCTGACCCTATATGTGTGGGTTTCTTTTTCAGTTCTCTACTGTGTTCCATTGATCCAACTATCTATTTTTATTCTCATACCATACTGTTCTAATTATAATAGCTTTGTCATACAGTTTGAAATCAAACTGTGTTCTTTCTCAAGATTACTAACCTTAACCCTAACTAAATTCAATATTCTACAATTACCTATATGGGAAAAAGAGTCTTAAAAAGAGTGGATATATGCTAATGTACACTTGAAGGTAACACAACATTGCAAATCAACTACACTTTCAATAAATGTTTTTTTAAATTGGTTTGAATGTTTGGTTTTTAGTTTGCTTTGTTTTGCTTTTTGTGATACTGTATACATTTTAGGATTATGTGTTCCATTTCTTTGAAAAACATCATTAGAATTTTGATTAGGATGGCATTTAATCTGTACATAGTTTGGGATAGTATGAACGTTTTAACATTGATTATACTTATCCATGAACACAGAATATCTTTCTATTTATGTGACATCTATCTATATATTTTTTTCACAAATGTCATAGTTTTCAGTGTAGAGGTCATTTATCTCACTAGTTAAATTTACTCCTAACTGTTCTATGCAATTGTATAAATCTTAATTCCTCTTTCTGACACCTTATTATTGCTGTTGTTGTTCAGTCAGTCAGTCATGTCAAACTCTTTGCAACCTTATGGGCTGCAGTATGTGAGGCTTCCCTGTCCTTCATGATCTCCTGCAGTTTGCTCAGACTCATGTCCATTGAGTTGGTGATGCCATCTAAACATCTCATCCTCTGTCACCCCATTCTCTTTCTGCTCTCAGTCTTTCCCAGCATCAGGGTCTTTTCTAATGAGCCAGCTCTTGCATCAGGTGGCCAAAGTGTTGGAGAACATCAGTCCTTCCAATGATTATTCAGGGTTGATTTTCTTTAGGATTGAATACTTTCATCTCCTTGCCACCTAAGGGACTCTCAAACATCTTCTCCAGAACCACAATTCAAAAGTATCAGTTCTTCAATTCTCAGCCTTCTTTACGGTTCAACTCTTACATCCATACATGACTACTGGAAAAAAAACGTAGCTTTGACTAGATGGACCTTTGCTGGCAAAAAGTTGTCTCTATGTTTTAATATGCTACCTAGGTTTGTCATAGCTTTCCTTCCAAAGGACAAGCATCTTTTAATTTCATGATTGCAGTCATTGTCCACAGTGATTTGGGAGCATAAGAAAATAAAATCTTCCACCATTTCCAATTTTCCCCCATTTATTTGCCATGAAGTGGTGGGACCAGATGCCATGATCTTAGTTTTATGAATGCTGAGTTTTCAGCCAATTTTTTCACTGATGAGAGTGTCACCCTCATCAAGAGGTTCTTTCGTTCCTCTTCAGTTTCTGACATTAAATTGGTATCATCAGTGCTCGCTTCGGCAGCACATATACTAAAATTGGAACGATACAGAGAAGATTAGCATGGCCTCTGCGCAAGGATGACACGCAAATTCGTGAAGCGTTCCATATTTTTACAGTAATGTAAAGTAAACTAAAGTTAAAATAAAAATTTAAAAATAAATAAATAAATAAATTGGTATCATCAGCGTATCTGAGGTTGCTGATATTTCTTGTGGCAATCTTGATTCCAGCTTGTGAGTAACCCAGCCTGGCATTTTGCATGATGTACTCTGCATAGAAGTTAAATAATCAGGGTTAAAATATATAGCCTTGACATAATCCCTTCCTAACTTTGAACCAGTCAATTGCTTCATGTTCCATGGTTTTTCATACATTAGCTTTATTATGTTGAGGTAGTTTCCTCTATACTCACTATATTGAGAGGTGTTTTGTTGTTTGTTTGTTTTTTTATAATTAGGGATAGAATATGCTATTGAGATCAATCTTTATTGGATTATTGGGCTCAATATTGGGTCAATTTCTTAAATATTATATTTTTCCATTGCAAAAATTAATTGCAGAACAAAGATCAGATACTGCAAAGGTGTCAGTGATATACAGAAATGAAATTGCTTCTTTAAAACTGAAAAAAAAAATCATTGCATGAATGTCATTTCAAGGGGAAAATAATTCTGAAAAATAAAGTCTATTAAATACCAATGTTGTGTTAGTTTCAGCTGAAAATAATGAGCTGTTAGTTTGCTTAATCTGAAAGTCAAAGGTAGTTATCTAAGATGGGATAGAAAAAGGCTGTAATGAGCAAAAACAAAGCACATTTCTAATTAGTGACATTTAAATAGCTTATCCAGAATTTAATATATAAAAATGTTTATTTTGTGAATGTTTTACAAAGATTACATATATAAACATGTAGAAAGAATGTGGTATTGAAATTAAAAAATTACACCAAGAAATTTACCCAATATTGTTATCTAATAATTTATTCTGAAAACTAGAAAGACACCCCTCTGTTGGAATATGCTTTTATACTTTTAATTACTCCTTCCCCTTCCATATCCCTCTTTTCACATATTTCTCTCTTGCTTCTCAGAAGACCATAAAGATTATATTAACTGCTCCCCACAAACCATGTAAAGAGATAATATTATTCCTGTTTTTCAGATAAAGAGTGTGATACATGGAATTATATAATCAAGCTGTCATATTTTGAGTAAATATTGACAATTACTCAAATATCAAGACTGACCAAATATCAAGTTTAAGTAATGGTCTGATTGGTTTGTAAGTGAAAACACAAATAAATAAAACCTGACAGACATGAATTTCATGACCATGAGAAAAATGAAATCTCTTACACATGGAATGTTTTAACAAAAATTCTAGACTCAGAGACAGCAAAATGGTCCTCAGAATATTTTATGTGATCAATAACATATTGGACAGGCATTAGCAAGGAAACAGAAATTCTACAGTATAGGATGGTATCAAATTTAACACAGCACACACTCACATACTGATACCAGATAGACTTTTTAAAATAAGATTAAGAAAAAAAAAAAAAAAACTAAGAGAGAGAAAAAGATGGGTAGGAGGATGAAGCCACCAATCTGGCAAACTATGTCAGGTAGTCAAAGACAGAAAAGAAGCAATTGATTCAAGAAGTAGGTTAGAGTTCAAAAAACACATAGCTAAATCTTCATGAAAGTGTAGGAATTTCAGAATAAAATTCGATCATTAGATGAAATATTGTCAGGCTTACAACTTCAGGAAAAGAAATTATATAACAGAACATTTGAAATGTCACTGAGGTCATGGCTGTTCTTCTAGACTATATTATCACTTAACATTAATTGACTGTTGTCGTCTGGTGAACACAATGATTTGAAGGTAATTTGAGATCATGGATACAATATTCATTACATATGAGCTCTGGGAACAAGTTAAGGAGGTATTTATAACTGTGCTTAGAAATTGAACTTATGATTGCTTGAATTTTGTGAATACAGAAGAGTTGTTGGTAGCGTTGGAAAAGGGAATTCCCAAAGATAAAAACAGGTCTTTTGAAATTTAGGTTATTTTTATTTCCTGAAAGGAGAGAAAGACACATGACTGACAAAACAACTGACAGTTTAGCACATTAGGTTAGAAAAAACTCAAAAGTGAACAATAAATCATGGAAAGTCCATATAGTCAAAGCTGTGTTTTTTCTAGTTAAGTATGGTATGAGAGTTGGACCATAAAGGAGGATGAGCACAGAAGAATTGATGTTATTGAAATGTGGTCCTGAAGAAGACTCTTGAGAGTCCCTTGGACAGTAAGGAGATCAAAGCAGTCAATCCTAAAGGAAATCAGTCCTAAATATTCATTGGAAGAACTGATGCTGAAGCTGAAGCTCCAATACTTTGGCCACCTGATGTGAAGAGCTGACTCATTGGAAAAGACCTTGATGTTGGGAAAGACTGAAGGTAAGAGGAGAAGGGGATGACAGAGGATGAGATGGTTGGATGGTATCACTGACTTGATGGATATGAATTTGAGCAAATCCGGAAGTTGGTGATGGACAGGAAAGACTGGAGTGCATCAGTTCATGGAGCTGCAAAGAGCAGGACACAACTTAGCGACTGAGCAACAGTAACAAGCCTATGAATGCATTTCATTTGGCATTATAGGCAGTTAAGAAACAAATAAATAAACAAGACCTGTTAGAAGACAGTTCTGGTATTCATGGCAAGACATAAGATGTAATTGAAGAGATGAAAGTTTAATAATTACAAAGGAAAAAACTATAAATAGAACTTGGTGATTGGTTAAATAAGAAGGAATATGAGGACAGTTAAATTCAGGGAATAAATTTAGATATGGCGATTTCACTCTCTGATATAAAGAATGCAAGAGTAGGTTTTAGAGAAGATGGAAAGATTATGACGTTATATTTGAAGAAATTGAATTGAAGAGCATTATAACACTTAAGGGCTTCCCAGGTGGTGCTAGTGGTAAAGAACCCACTTGCCAATGCAGGAGATTTAAGGGTTTGATCCCTGGTCAGGACGATCCCTGGAGGATGGCACAGCAACACATGCAAGTATTCTTGCCTGGAGAATTCTGTGGACAGAAGAGCCTGGCGGGCTACAGTCCATGGGGTCACAAAAAGTCAGACATGACTGAAGCATCTTAGCGTGCATGCACATGGAACACTAAATTGAAATGTTCGGTAGCTGGATATTGAGATTTGGGTAGAAGTCATTTAAGTTTTTAAAATCATTCAATGACTTTTCATTAATTTTTTCCAGTGTCACTTTCCACAAAGCATGATTTATACCATTTAGGAGTTTTGGATTTCATAAAGTAGTATAAATATGGAAAGCTTAGCTAATTGATTTGAATAATACCGAGAAGCAAAATGTGATTACTCAAATACTATAACATAGCTTATTTATAATAAGCTCAGGAAAGTCAAGAAGTCACTGAACACCCATGCTCAGAAGACATGGAAGAAGGTCTCTGTTTCTAAATAATGCACATTTTTTCAAAATAAATAAAATACACCCATAAGCAAAATAAAAAGTACACACCAACAATAGAATATGCTTAGCTGGAAATTGTAAAAATATAAATGAAAGAAATATCCATGTTTTGTTTAATTAGAAACAGACTGATATAACTCCTGAGTTTAGAATAGAGAACTTTATACCATCTCTTTTATTATATTATTATAACACAGGAAAAAATTAATAAACCACATTCAGTAAATGAAAAATCTGAGGCAAGAAATTAATAAAATATCACAAGCTCTAGGACTTATAGCAGAACTCAGGTATATACTAGAGTATTAGATTTGTAATCATATCCCTTTTCAATTAAATTAATTTGCCTTCTGATGAGTTTGTTGCATAGACATTACTATAAATAATTTTTGAAATACTTTTTCTTCAAAGCATGATTCACATTTTAAGAAATTGTCTGTTTTTGGAGGCGTGCTTTCCAAATACATTGCCATTCAATGGAAAGCCATATGAATTGATGTAAAGTATCTATTGAATTCAGTCAGACAGGTCTGAGTTGAAACTGTGGTTCAACGTTTTACTGCTGCTGCTGCTGCTAAGTCGCTTCAGTCGTGTCCGACTCTGTGCGACCCCAGAGACGGCAGCCCACCAGGCTCCCCTGTCCCTGGGATTCTCCAGGCAAGAACACTGGAGTGGGTTGCCATTTCTTCTCCAATTCATGAAAATGAAAAGTGAAAGTGAATTCACTCAGTCGTGTCCGACCCTCAGTGACCCCATGGACTGTAGCCTTCCAGTCTCCTGCGTCCATAGGATTTTCCAGGCAAGAGTACTGGAGTGAGGTGCCATTGACCTCTCTGAACATTTTACTAGTTATTTGATTAAAGCAAAACTTTAAAAATTTGAGATGTGTCTAAGATTTGTAAAATGACTACAATATGGCACACTTTGTAAGTTTCAGATATTCTGTTCAGTTCAGTTCAGCTGCTCAGTTGTATCTGCTTTTTGCGACCCCATGGACTGTAGCACACCAGGCCTCCCTTCCATCACCAACTCCTGAAGTTTACTCAAACTTGTATCCATTGAGTCGGTGATGCCATCCATCCATCTCATCCTCTGTCGCCCCCTTCTCCTCCCGCCTTCAATCTTTCCCAGCATCAGCGTCTTTTCAAATGAGTCTATTCTTCATATCAGGTAGCCAAAGTATTGGAGTTTCAGCTTCAGCATCAGTCCTTCCAATGAATATTCAGGACTGATTTCCTTTAGGATGGACTGGTTGGATCTCCTTGCTGTCCAAGGGACTCTCAAGAGTCTTCTCCAACACTACAGTTCAAAGCATCAATTCTTCAGCACTCAGCTTTCTTTATAGTCCAACTCTCACATCCATACATGACTACTGGAAAAGCCATAGCTTTGACTAGATGGACCTTTGAGGTATTAGGTTGGTGAAAAAGTAATTGCTGTTTTGCATTACTGAACTTTACTGCTTGATATTGATATACATTCTTAAATATATGTGGTTATGTCATACATAATTTAGTGCACATTTCTCGCTTAATGTTTTTTCTAATAACTTATTACTTGATGTGCATTCTATATTTATTTTAGACTATGGAAATGATGTGAGACAAAAAGCAAATTCAAACGATTTTTTATTCAAGTGCCAAATTTGTCATAAAGCAGAGAACACAGCTTGCAACTTCAACAATGTATTTGACCCAGGAACTGCTAATGAACATACTATGCTTTGGTGGTTCAAGAAGTGCAAAGGAGATGAGAGCCTTCAAGATGAGAAGCACAGTGGCCAGCCATCAGAAGTTGACCTTGACCAACTGAGAGGATCATCGAAGCTGATGATCTTGAGCTACATGAGAAGTTGCCAAAGAACTTAACATCAAACGTTCTAAGGTCGTTTGGCATTTGATACAACTTGAAAAGGTGAAAAAGCTCAATACATGGGTGCCTCATGAGCTGACCAAAAATAAAAAAAAAAAGTGTAGTTTTGAAATGTTGTCTTCTCTTATTGTATGCAACAACAAACCATTTCTCGAACAGATTGTGATGTGTGACAAAAAGTGGATTTTATATGACAACTGCAATGACAAGCTCAGTGGTTGAACTAAGAAGAAACTCCAAAGCACTTGCCAAAGCCAAACTTCCACCAAAAAATGTCACATTCACTGTTTGGTGGTCTGCTACTAGTCTGACCCACTACAGCTTTCTGAATCCTGGTGAAAACATTACATCTGAGAAGTATGCTCAGCAAATGAGATGCACTGAAAACTGCAATGCCTGCAGCCAGCATTGGCCAACAGAAAGGGCCCAATTCTTCTCTGCGATAAGGCCTGACTGCACTTGACACAACCAATACTTCAAAAGTTGATCGAATCGGGCTATGAAATTTTGCTTCATCTGCCATTTTCACCTGACCTCTCACCAGCCAACTATTCCTTCTTCAAGCATCTCAACAACTTTTTGTAGGGAAAAATATTCCATAACCAAGAGGATGCAGAAAATGCTTTCCAAGAATCCATTGAATTCTAAAGCACACATTTTTATGCTACAGGAATAGGCAAACTTATTTCTCTTTGGCAAAAATGTATTGATTATAATGGTTCCTATTTTGATTAAAAAAGATGTGTTTGAGCCTATTTATAATGATTTAAAACTCATGGTCTGAATCCACAATTACTTTTGAATCAACCTAATAAAGACATAAATGGCTGACAAACTTGATCAGCTGAACAAGGTGCTCTTCAAATGCTGGCAGTATGTCTCATTTCTTTACCAGGGATAACATTTGTAATTTTTGAATAAAAAAAGATTAATTTCATATCTCAGCAGTATATCTGTTGTTGTTTAGTTGCTAAACTTGTGTCCAGCTCTTTGCAATCCCATGGGTTGTATCCCACCATGTTCTTCTGTCTTCAGGGTTTTCCAGGCAAGAATGCTGGAGTGGGTTGTCATTTCCTTCTCTGGAGTACTTTATCACGCTATGCGATGCATGCTAAGTCACTTCAGTTGTGTCTGACTCTTTGCAACCCTATGTACCATAGCCTGCCAGGCTCCTCTGTCCATGGGATTCTCCAGGCAAGAATACTGGAGTAAACTGGTATTTCCTCCTCCAAGGGATCTTCCCAATACAGTGACTGAACCTGCATCTATGTCTCCTTCATTGGCGGGCAGGTTCTTTATCACCAGCACCACCTGGGAAGCCCTGAGTAGCTTACCTCCTCCCCTTAATTCAGGTACAGCCCTGCTGCTTTCACTTTTCCTTAGGGAAAAATATGTCAGTCATGAATATCTTCAGGGTTAATTTTCTGTGTCTTTATGTCTCTTTATGTCCCTTTGTCAGGGGATGCAGGAAGAATGCATTAACATTTTGCTATAAAGTGAAATTTAATGTTAACCCCTCTATGTTTCTTCATCAGTCAGAGTAGGCCAAGTTATCCTGGATTGAGAAAACCAGAATAGTCTAATGGATAAGGTATTACCCAAAATTGATGTTTGTGATGCCAAGAGGGACAAAAGAAATTCAGGTGACTCTTATAGATGAAATTCATTGTTTTGTCTCAGAAGAGACACATGTCACTTTTAATTATGACTCTTAGTCCCACTCAGCCTTAAGAGATCAGGATGTACAATCCTTTCATGTTTTCAGAAAACTAAGAGACACAAATATTTAGCAAATAGCACAAGTGACTACCAGAGTTATAACTTAATACACACACAGACACACACACACACTGAGTGTTGAGAATACATGCCAAAAATCATACATATGGAAAAATGTAACTTTTTGTTTCAATTAGTAATGTACATATCTGTCTGAGGCTCCCATTTTTGCCTAAGGGCAAAAATCTTAACCATTCAATTGCAGAAAAATTCAGTCACTTCCAGGTTTTCTTAGTAATGCTTAGTCATCAGAGATTTAAACTGAGCCAAATTAGCATTTTTACCATCTGTGGATAAAGTTAATCAGGCATATGTAGAGTTATATCATAGAATCACATACATATAGCTTGGCATTTACTGCTTGGTGCCAAAGGTCAACTTGTTTATCCATCATGTGCAAGATTATTTTCAAGATGTACCAAAAGATGGTATAGAAGCAGGAAGCCAAACTTTCTTTCCTACATTAAAATCAAAGGGAGGAAATGGAATCAGACATGGCCCAGAGAACAAAACATAATAAAGGAGACAGCAATATACAAAAAGAAAACACATAGTTCATAGAAACCACCAAAACAATGAATATCAACAGTGAGTGTTGGAAGATTTACTAAGTGAGGAAGCTAGCCTTTCAGTTTAGTTCAGCTCAATCGCTCAGTCGTGTCTGACTTTTTGTGACCCCATGAACCGCAGCATGCTAGGCCTCCTTGTCCATCACCAACTCCTGGAGTCCACCCAAATCTATGTCCATTGAGTCGGTAATGCCATCCAACCATCTCATCCTCTGTCATTCCCTTCTCCTCCTGCCCTCAATCTTTCCCAGCGTCAGGATCTTTTCAAATGATTCAGTTCTTCGCATCAGGTGGCCAAAGTATTGGAGTTTCAGCTTCAACATCAGTCCTTCCAATGAACACCCAGGACTGATCTCCTTTAGGATAGACTGGTTGGATCTCCTTGCAGTCCAAGGGACTCTCAAGAGTCTTCAACACCACAGTTCAAAAGCATCAATTCTTCAGCACTCAGCTTTCTTTATAGTCCAACTCTCACATCCATACATGACAACTGGAAAAACCATAGCCTTGACTAGATGGACCTTTGTTAACAAAGTAATGTCTCTGCTTTTTAATATGCTGTCTAGGTTGGTAGGGAGATTTCAGTAAAGAAAAGGAAAAACCCAGATTTTAGTGTACCCACAACCAACAGCAAAGTATAATAACATGTTCACTTATACTAAATTCTAATTTTAATTAAAGGTGAAATGTATTGTTTACTAATGTTGACATCATGTTAAGCACTTATGTACACCATTTCCTTTAATTTTCATAATCATTTTATGAGGTCAAATGAATTAATGATTATTTCAGAGATTTGTGTGGTTTAAAGTGCCTTAATAACCAAGCTGATAGTTGTCAAAGAAGGAACTCGTGCTTTGATATTTCTTTGCTTGGGTGGCTGCGAATGGCGCGCTTAGCACAGCTGAGAGGATCTACCCCATGTCCTAGGTCAGGAGCTGAAGCTGGGAGGGCCCCATGCCCGAGGGGTGGCGGTCAAGAGGAGTTACCCCACATCTGAGGTCAGGGGCAGTGGCCGAGAGTGCCAGACTGCAATGGTGCAGGAACGGCCGAGAGGAGCTACCCCAGTCCTAGGACAGGGGAAGCAGCCAGCTGGGAGGAGCTACCCCACGCCTGAGGCCAGGGGTGGTGGCCTGGAGGGCAACCCCACGTCCAAATAGTGCTGGCTGCACAGGCACAGGAGGGCCTAGAGGAGCTATCCCATGTTCAAGATCAGGAGGAGCTGCAGTGAGGAGATACCCCTTGGCAAAGGTAAGGGGTAGCAGCTACGCTTTGCTGGAGCAGCTGTGAAGACATACCCCATGTCCAAGGTAAGAGAAACCCAAGTAAGATGGTAGGTGATGGAAGAGGGCATCAGAGGGCAGACACACTGAAACCATACTCAGAAAAAAAACAGTCAATCTAATCACACTAAGACCACAGTTCACTTCAGTTCAGTTTAGTCTCTCAGTCATGTCTGAAGCTGCAACCCCATGAACTGCAGCACGCCAGGCCTCCCTGTCCATCACCATTTCCCCGACTTCACTCAGACTCACATCTATCGAGTCAGTGATGCCATCCAGCCATCTCATCCTCTGTCGTCCCCTTCTCCTCCTGCCCCAATCCCTCCGAGCATCAAAGTCTTTTCCAATGAGTCAACTCTTCTCATGAGGTGGCCAAAGTACTGGAGTTTCAACTTCAGGATCATTCCTTCCAAAGAAATCCCAGGGCTGATCTCCTTCAGAATGGACTGGTTGGATTTCCTTGCAGTCCAAGTGATTCTCAAGAGTCTTCTCCAACACCACAGTTCAAAAGCATCAATTCTTTGGCACTCAGCTTTCTTCACAGTCCAACTCTCATATCCATACATGACCACAGGAAAAACCATAGCCTTGACTAGATGGACCTTTGTTGGCAAAGAAAAGTCTCTGCTTTTCAATATATGTCTAGGTTGGTCATAACTTTTCTTCCAAGGAGTAAGTGTCTTTTAATTTCATGGCTGCAGTCACCATCTGCAGTGATTTTGGACCCTCCCAAATAAAGTCTGACACTGTTTCCACTCTTTCCCCATCTATTTCCCATGAAGTAATGGGACCAGAGGCCATGATCTTCGTTTTCTGAATGTTGAGCTTTAAGCCAACTTTTTCACTCTCCTCTTTCACTTTCATCAAGAGGCTTTTTAGTTCTTCTTCACTTCCTGCCATAAGGGTGGTGTCATCTGCATATCTGATGTTATTCATATTTCTCCCAGCAATCTTGATTCCAGCTTGTGCTTCTTCCAGCCCAGTGTTTCTCATGATGTACTCTGCATAGAAGTTAAATAAGCAGGGCTACAATATACAGCCTTGACATACTCCTTTTTTTACTTGGAACCAGTCTGATGTTCCATGCCCAATTCTAACTGTTTTTTTCCTGACCTGCATATAGGTTTCTCAAGAGGCAGGTCAGGTGCTCTAGTATTCCCATCTTTTTCAGAATTTTCCACAATTTATTGTGATTTACACAATCAAAGGCTTTGGCATAGTCAATAATGCAGAAATTGAAGTTTTTCTGGAACTCTCTTGCTTTTTCGATGATCCAGCGGATGTTGGCAGTTTGATCTGGTTCCTCTGCCTTTTCTAAAACCAGCTTGAACATTTGAAAGTTCATGGTTTACATATTGCAGAAGCCTTGCTTGGAGAATTTTGAGCATTACTTTACTAGAGTATGAGATGAGTGCAATTCAGCCTTGTCTAACTCAATGAAACTAAGCCATGCCCGTGGAGCCACCCAAGATGGGCAGGTCATGATGGAGAGGTCTTACAGAATGTGGTCCACTGGAGAAGGGAATGGCAAACCACTTCAGTATTCTTGCTTTGAGAACCCCATGAACAGTATGCAAAGGCAAAATGATAGGATACAGAAAGAGGAACCCCCCAGGTCAGTAGATGCCCAGTATGCTACTGGAGATCAGTGGAGAAATAACTCCAGAAAGAATGAAGGACGGAGCCAAAGCAAAAACGATACCCAGTTGTGGATGTGACTGGTGATAGAAGCAAGGTCTGATGCTGTAAAGAGCAATATTGCATAAGAACCTGGAATGCCAGGTCCATGAGTCAAGGCAAATTAGAAGTGGTCAAACAGGAGATAGCAAGAGTGAACATCAACATTCTCGGAATCAGCGAACTAAAATGGACTGGAATGGGTGAATTTAACTCAGATGACCATTACATCTACTACTGCGGGCAGGAATCCCTTAGAAGAAATGGAATAGCCATCATCGTCAACAAAAGAATCCAAAATGCAGTACTTGGATGCAATCTCAAAAATGACAGAATGATCTCTGTTCGTTTCCAAGGCAAACCATGCAATATCACAGTAATCCAAGTCTATGTCCCAACCAGCAATGCTGAAGAAGCTGAAGTTGAACGGTTCCATGAAGACCTTCAGGACCTTTTAGAACTAACAGCCAAAAAAGATGTCCTTTTCATTATAGGGCACTGGAATGCAAAAGTAAGAAGTCAGGAAACACCTGGAGTAACAGGCAAATTTGGCCTTGGAATGTGGAATGAAGCAGGGCAAAGACTAATAGAGTTTTGCCAAGAGAATGCACTGGTCATAGCAAACACCCTCTTCCAACAATACGAGAGAAGACTGTACACATGGACATCACCAGATGGTCAACACCAAAATCAGTTTGATTATATTTTTTGCAGCCAAAGATGGAGAAGCTCTATACAGTCAACAAAAACAAGACCAGGAGCTGACTGTGGCTCAGATCATGAGCTCCTTATTGCTAAATTCAGACTTAAATTGAAGAAAGTAGGGAAAACCACTGGACCATTCAGGTATGACCTAAATCAAATCCCTTATGATTATACAGTGGAAGTGAGAAATAGATTTAAGGAACTAGATCTGTTAGAGTCTCTGATGAAATATGGACTAAGGTTCATGACACTGTACAGGAGACAGGGATAAAGACCATCCCCATGAAAAGAAATGCAAAAAAGCAAGCAGAATGGCTGTCTGGGAAGGCCTTACATATAGCTGTGAAAAGAAAATAAGTGAAAAACAAAGGAGAAAATGAAAGATATAAGCATCTGAAAGCAGAGTTCCAAAGAACAGCAAGAAGAGATAAGAATGCCTTCCTCAGTGATCAATGCAAGAAATAGAGGAAAAGAACAGAATGGGAAAGACTAGAGATCTCTTCAGGAAAATTAAAGATACCAAGGGACATTTCATGCAAAGATGGGCTCGATAAAGGACAGAAATGTTATGGGACTAAATGAAGCAGAATATATTAAGAAAAGGTGGCAGGAATACACAGAAGAATTGTACAAAATAGATCTTCATGACCAAGATAATCATGATGGTGTGATCACTCACCTAGAGCCAGACATCCTGGAATGTGAAGTCAAGTTGGCCTTAGAAAGCATCACCAAGAACAAAGCTAGTGGAAGTGATGGAATCCCAGTTGAGCTATTTCAAATCCTAAAAGATGATGCTGTGAAAGTACTGCACTCAATATGCCAGCAAATTTGGAAAACTCAGCAATAGCCAAAGGACTGGAAGAGGTCAGTTTTCACTCCAATCCCAAAGAAAGGCAGTGCCAAAGAATGCTCAAACTACTGCACAATTGCACTCATCTCACACGCTAGTAAAGTAATGCTAAAAATTCTCTAAGCCAGGCTTCAGCAATATGTGAACCGTGGACTTCCAGATGTTCAAGCTGGTTTAAAAAAGCAGAGGAACCAGAGATCAAATTGCCAACATCCGCTGAATCATCACAAAAGCAAGAGAGTTCCAGAAAAACATCAATCTCTGCTTTATTGACTATGTCAAAGCCTTTGACTGTGTGGCTCACAAGTAACTGGAAAATTCTCAAAGAGATGGGAATACCAGACCACCTGACCTGCCTCTTGAGAAATTTGTGTAAAGGTCAGGAAGCAACTGTTAGAACTGGGCATGGAACAACAGACTGGTTCCAAATGGGAAAAGGAGTACGTCAAGGCTCTATAATGTCACCCTGCTTATTTAATTTATATGCAGAGTACATCATCAGAAACTCTGGTCTGGAAGAAGCACAAGCTGGAATCAAGACTGTCAGGAGAAATATAAATAACATCAGATATGCAGATGACACCACCCTTATGACAGGAAGTGAAGAGGAACTAAAAAGCCTCTTGAGGAAAGTGAAAGAGGAGAGTGAAAAAGTTGGCTTAAAGCTCAACATTCAGAAAATGAAGATCATGGCATCTGGTCCCAACACTTCATGGCAAATAGATGGGGAAACAGTGGAAACAGAGTCAGACTTTATTTTGGGGGGCTCCAAAATCACTGCAGATGGTGACTGAAGCCATGAAATTAAAAGACGCTTACTCCCTGGAAGAAAAGTTATGACCAACCTAGATAGCATATTCAAAAGCAGAGACATTACTTTGCCAACAAAGGTCCATCTAGTCAAGGCTATGGTTTTTCTAGTGGTCATGCTTGGATGTGAGAGTTGGACAGTGAAGAAAGCTGAGCGCCAAAGAATTGATGCTTTTGAACTGTGGTGTTGGAGATGACTCTTGAGAGTCCCTTGGACTGCAAGGAGATCCAACCAGTCCATTCTGAAGGAGATCAACCCTGGGATTTCTTTGGAAGGAATGATCCTGAAGCTGAAACTCTAGTACTTTGGCCACCTCATGAGAAGAGTTGACTCATTGGAAGACTCTGATGCTGGGAGGGATTGGGGGCAGGAGTAGAAGGGGACGACAGAGGATGAGATGGCTGGATGGCATCACTGACTCGATGGATGTGAGAGTCTGAGTGAACTCCAGGAGTTGTTGATGGACAGGGAGGCCTGGTGTGCTGTGATTCATGGGCTTGCAAAGAGTCAGAAACGACTAAGCGACTGAACTTATCTAAACTGATTCCAACTGGATGCTCATGAACATTGAACTGTTCTTTATTTGCTATGTTCAACTTCAGTTCCGTTCAGTTCAAGTTTGTCGCTCAGTCGTGTTAGAGTCTTTGCGACCCCATGAATCGCAGCATGCCAGGCCTCTCTGTCCGTCACCAACTCCCGGAGTTCACTCAGACTCATGTCCATCGAGTCATTATTTATTTTAGTTTCTCTGATTTCTCACTTACATATAACAGAGATAAAATAGAAGTTAAATTGTAATTGCCATTCCAATATTTCAATGGTATTTTGTCTACTGAACTAGCTACCGTGTTGAGATGGAGAGAATACAATAAATTTTATGTATGTACATATATATCATCAATATTGCCAGAAAAGTTTTGACATTACTCATGAAAAGAAGAGAATATTAAAAAGATAAGGATTAGCCAATAAATACAATGTTCATGATGTAATTCATGAATCTAGCAGGTACGTATGGAACATTAAAAAGCAAATATTTGGAAACCTATCTGATAATGTTGGAGTATAATAAAGCAAAACATTAGTGCCAAAGAGTATCTTGAAAACAAACTCACCTTTCAATGACCAGAGACAAAAACAAAGGTTATCATCTCCAATTTCCCTGACCTTATTGTCAGGTGTCTAGTGTTCTACTGTATCTAATAATTTGCAAAAAATGGCTAAGTATTCCCTTTTTATTGGTGTAATAAATATTACACCAACTCTGCCTCAGTTTCTTGAATCAAAATGATCATGACAACTTTCCAATTGTATGAGTAGATGTTTGGGTGGTCTAAGTTAGTGATGGATAGGATCCTTCAAATTTAAAGCAATGTTTAAAAGATATTCATTATATAGAACAACAAAAAAAAGAGCATACACAGTCAGTATTCAAATTATATTTAAAAATGTTTACAGAGTTATACATTGAGAATGACAGATCAATCCTCATAAATGCAAATATATTTCCCCTTACATTAATGGATCTGTGTGTAAATGCAATAAAACACAATTGCAATTCTGGAAAACTGCAGAAGTATCAATTTAGGTGATCTGTAACATAGAGGAAAAGGAAGTCACAACATACAAGTTTTTGTCATGTTAATTAGCCTAACTCTCCATATCACACAGTTAATAATAATTCAAGCTGACTTCCCAGATCTGTGTAGGATGTGAGAGTAATCAATGTTCACAGTTCAGTTGTGAGTTAGCAGGCTCCAACAGTAAGATAACTGACAAGAAGATAAGAGACTGGATCTATATACCTTTCATCACAAAAAAAGTGCTACCTGAGTTAAAATTAACAGGTTAGTGAATCAGCAGCTAGTTTTAAAACGCTTACTATCAATAGAACTTGCAAGCACTCAAATAAAAGTCCAAATAGCTCTCTAAATTATTGTATTAATGCCTTAGTAGGTAGGTTTTCAGTATCTGCCATCTGTCCAAAATTGTGCTGCAGTTTGCTCCTGTCTTGTTTCCTCTTCACTAATTGTTCAGATCTACACATTCAACCTTATCCCCAAGAAACTGATCTGTTTCAAATATATTCTTATTTGAAAGTCAAAGCCAAAGAGAGCAATGTGGTTGTCAGTAGGCTCAGGTGTGCTCTTCATTAGAATCAGCCCCATTGGTCGTAAACACAATGAAGGATCCCAGAGTACCAGTAATGTCCTGGCTAAAGCTATCCTGTGTAACCTGCTCTGTCCATTCCATTATATAAACACTCTAGACCAATTAGTTGTGTTTGGGTTTGAGTTTCACTACCTCTAATTCACATTTCCCAAACAACCTGAGCCTCTGGGATTTCCCATGACATTTTGGTGAGCTCTTGCTAATGCAACAAATTGAACCCCATTTTCGCATAAACCCCACACCTTCCACTCAGTCATTGCTCAAAATCATGGCTAGATTGCACCAACTGTCTCAACCCAGGATGGAAAATTTTCACTCTTATAACCCTCTGGCTTGATAGAGAAAAGGTATCCTAAATCACCACATGACGATGGGAACCCAGAAAGTCATCTATCATTGTCCTTTCTTTGAAGATAATAACCTGACACTCACCATCACTGTAATCTTGGCTGAAGTGAAAGATCGCTAAGATTCATTACTAGGAGAGTCACATTGCAAAGTTCATGTTAATTCTTCTTTTCCATGAAAGTCTGACAGCAATAAAGTAATAGATAGGTAAAGTGGACCCAGATTATGGACAGCCCAAAAAAAAATATGTAGAAGAGTTTGCTATTTACCTTCCATGTTGTTTCCCTGAGTAGTAAAAATATAAGTTAAAGTAAAATTCTAGTCTATTGACCATGTACTAATTTTGATACCCAAATATCTGGTTTTTACTTATGTCTGGTGTAACTTGCAATAGTGCTACATTTCACTCTCAAGAGAATTTCTATTTGGATAAAAAATTATTGTCACCCGGTATTTTATGAAGATGATGAAGTGAGGTAGTTTAAATTAATGGACAAAGTATCCATTGTCTATAATGACCTTGAGACAGTTATTGACCAAAGAGTAATGTCTTGTTCAATATTCTTTATCTACCACTTCTTGATTAAGTAAACATGTTCTTCACTCACATGTCTCTTCAATCATCCCACTTCTGCCTAGAAGAGTTTTTGTCCTTTGTGGATAAAAATAAGGCTTCCGTGATAGCTCAGTTAGTAAATAATCTGCCTGCAATGCAGGAGACCCCAGTTCAATTCCTGGGTCAGGAAGATCTGCTGGAGAAGGGACAGACTACCCATTTCAGTATTCCTGGGCTTCCCTTGTGACTCAGCTGATAAAGAATCTGCCTGTAACCCGGGAGACCTGAGTTCAATCCCTGGGTTGGGAAGAACCCCTGGAAAAGGGAAAGGCTACCCACTCCAGTATTCTGGCCAGCAGAATTCCATGGACTCTATAGATAAAAATAAAATGTGCATAAAATAAAATGACTTCTTAGGTCTGATTTGCCTGGGGGTAAATACTTTTAAATTACTTACCATACTTTCACAAAATATCTTTTTTTCCATAATGACTTTAATTTTTGTTCTTGAAACATGATTTTTAAAATATGCTATGTATATTTTCTTTTCTGGATGCTGTTAGCTTATTGAATCAAAAAAAAGAGAGACAGAATACATCTGTACCTATCTCTCCTTGAAATTTCAAATATAATTCAGTTCAGTTCAGTCACTTAGTCATGTCCCACTATTTGCAACCCCCATGGACTGCAGCATGCCAGGCTTCCCTATCCATCACCAACTCTCAGAGCTTGCTCAAACTCATGTCCATTGAGTCCATGATACCATTCAACCATCTCATCCTCTGCCATCCCCTTCTCCTGCCTTCAATCTTTGCCAGCATCACAGTCTTTTCCAATGAGTCAGTTATTTGCATGAGGTGACTAAAGTATATATGAACTAGCCATCCAAATTTTAGAACAATTGCTAGGAAAAGTGGATATGTATACTGAGATATCCAACCTTCATTTTAAAATTCACCTTTAAACCCTGATAATTTCAAATATCCTATATCAGCTCTGAAGACTCTGAAAGGTACAACATAAAACATCTTCTAAATATAATTCTACACTCTCATACCATCACAAAATAACTTCTCATGAGAGGCAGCAGTAACCCCTGTAATAAGTCGTATAGGAAAAGCTTAAAGAGAATCTTAATTGAACTCTATTTGTTTACTCTACTTCAATAGCATCTATACCTATCAGGGAAGTGCAAGTGTATCCTTGAAGCAGTTAACAATGGCACTAAGAAATAGACTGAGTTTATTCATAGAGTATCCCAGGCACAAAGGTGATTTGAATACAAGACACATACAATCTGCCTTGGTGAAAGGGACTCACCTAACATAGAGGAAAACATATGCAGAGAAATATCTGATAGAGATTTTCAGACTCTGTCATTCTGTGCCCAGGATTATGATACTAATAGCAATCAAGTGTACCATGAGAAAATCAAGTGGAAATAAACTGGATACATATATATACAGATGCCGATCTTTATCAGGCATTCTTTTTTAAAAGAGAGAATACATCAGAAAAAAATGCCTTATGAAAAAAATGGATCAATAGTAAAAATATCAGTTTAAAATGCTAAGAAATAGTATAATTTAAAAATTATTTCTTATACAAGTAAAAGAATTGGGGAATCATATTTTGTGTTTCCACATAATTTAAATAGATTTGGGGAACTAAAGACTTTTGGAAAATAGAAGACAATGAAATAGCTTAAAAATAAAACTGGGCCATAGGAAGCATCACTAGGGACAAAGCTAGTGGACATAACGGAATTCCAGTTGAGCTATTTCAAGTCCTAAAAGATGATGCTGTGGAAATGCTGCACTCAATATGCCAGTGCATTTGGAAAACTCAGCAGTGGCCACAGGACTGGAAAAGGCCAGTTTTCATTCCAATCCCAAAGAAAGGCAATGCCAAAGAATGCTCAAACTACCGCACAATTGCACTCATCTCACACACTAGTAAAGAGATACTTAAAATTCTCCAAGCCAGGCTTCAGCAATACGTGAACCGTGAACTACCAGATGTTCAAGCTGGTTTCAGAAAAGGCAGAGGAACCAGAGATCAAATTGCCAACATCCGCTGGATCATCAAAAAAGCAAAAGAGTTCCAGAAAAACATTGATTTCTGTGTTATTGATTATGCCAAAGCCTTTGACTCTCTTTGGAAAATTCTCAAAAAGATGGGGATACCAGACCACCTGACCTGCCTCAAGAGAAACCTGTATGCAAGTCAGGAAGCAACAGTCAGAACTGGACATAGAACAACAGACTGGTTCCAAATGGGAAAAGGAGTACATCAAGGCTGTATATTGTCACCCTGCTTATTTAACTTCTATGCAGAGTACATCATAAGAAACTCTGGTCTGGAAGAAGCACAAGCTGGAGTCAAGATTGCCAGGAGAAATATCAATAACCTCAAATATGGAGATGACACCACCCTTATGGCAGAAAGTGAAGAAGAACTAAAAAGCCTCTTGATGAAAGTGAAAAAGGAGAGTGAAAAAGTTGTCTTAAAGCTCAACATTCAGAAAATGAAGATCATGGCATCCAGTCCCATCACTTCATGGGAAATAGATGGGGACAGTGGAAACAGTGACAGACTTTATTTTGGGGGGCTCCCAAATCACTGCAGACGGTGACTGCAGCCATGAAATTAAAAGACGCTTACTCCTTGGAAGAAAAGTTATGACCAACCTAGACAGCATATTAAAAAGCAGATACTACTTTGCCAACAAAGGTCCACCTAGTCAAGGCTGTGGTTTTTCCAGTGATCATATATGGATGACAGAGTTGGACTGTGAAGTAAGCTGAGCACCGAAGAATTGATACTTTTGAACTGTGGTATTGGAGAAGACTCTTGAGAGTCCCTTGGACTGCAAGGAGATCCAACCAGTCCATTCTAAAGGAGATCAGTCTTGGGTGTTCATTGGAAGAGACGGATGCTGAAGCTGAAACTCCAATACTTTGGCCACTTCATGCAAAGAGCTGAGTCATTGGAAAAGACCCTGATGCTGGGAGGGATTGAGGGCAGGAGGAGAAGGGGACGACAGAGGATGAGATGGCTGGATGGCATCACCGACTCAATGGACATGGATTTGGATGGACTCTGGTAGTTGATGACGGACAGGGACGCCTAACATGATGCGGTTCCTGGGGTCGCAAAGAATCGGACATGACCTAGCGACTGAACTGAACTGAAAAAACAAACAAAACCAAAAAAAAATACAAAATAATGATAATCAATATATTGGACATCAGAAAGAACAGTGGTTCCTAAAAGACAAGGAAAAATGAATTGAACCTTACTTTGACTCAACTTACGGTCTGTAGAAAATTTTCAAGAGAAGTTGAGGCTAGGAAACTTATGCAGGGCCAATTGCTTTCCTGTGTTGAGGAGATGGAACTTGATTTCTGGGCCACCCAAGGAGGCTAGAGTACACTGACCAGAATAGGAGAAACAAGAGAGGACACAGAAGGGGTCCCATATATCTGCACAGCTCTTGTAGCTTTCTGAACATATAGGAATAATTTTTAATGTTTTTTTTTTTTATTAATTCTGTCACTGTTGTCACTTTAGGTAAGCTTTTATTTATTGATTTTTTTCCACTATGTGTTGTCTTATCCTGATTCTCATACGAGTGTTCAGTCATGTCCTGCTTTTGGCAACTCTATAGACTGTGGCCCATCAGGCTCTTCTGTCCATGGGATTTTCCAGGCAAGAATATGGAGTGGATTGCCATTTCCTTCTCCAGGGGATCTTCCTAATCTTGGGATCGAACACACATATCTTGTGTCCCCTGTATCAGAGGTGAATTCTTTACCACTGAGCCATAAGGGAAGCCCTGATTATTTGCATTTCTGATAATTTCTGATTTTATGACAGAAATTAATTTATCTTTTTGAAGTTGGACTTCTTTTATTCCCATTGATGTTTTTAGACTTTTGTTTTAGATTTGCTGGATGGGACTAGAACTGAATTAATCTAAGTTTAATTTTTTATCCTGCTGGTGAAGAAAGACCTCTCTACTCAACAAGAGTCTCCCTGAAATATGATAGTTTGAGTCAAGGTAATGATTGCAACTGCTGTTCTTGGCATTATCTAATTTCTGGGCTCTCTTCTGGCCAATACTTTTGGGTAGTGCTTTCCCCTATCTTCAATTGCATGCAAAACAGTACTTAATCGTATTCTCTGTAAGATTATCAGACTGGATTTAAAAAAAAAGGATCATATATGCTGCTTTAAAAGGACATTTAAGTATAAAGACACAAATAAAGGTGCATGTGTGCTCAGCAGTCATCACTGATGACTGACTATTCCTGATCCAGGGATCAAATCTTCCAAACTCATAGATCAAACCAGCATTTCCTGTGGCTCCTGCATTGGCTGGCAGATTCTTTACCACTAAGCCCCCTGGGAAGCCCCACAATAAAGGTGTTAATAAAAGGTTACAAAAGTATACCATGGTAACACTGGAAACAAAGAAAGCTGGAGTAGATATATTCATATGAGATTAAGGAGACTTCAGAGCAAAGTCTTTAACCAGGAATAAAGAGAGTCATTTCATAATAATAAAGAGGTCAATTCATAAATATGGTATAACAAACATGTGTATGCACCTAATAGAAGAGTTTGAAAGTATCTGAAGAAAAAACTGATAGATCTGCAATGAAAATTACTGTAGTAGACAAATCCTAAAATTTATTTAGAGATTTCAATAATTTTATTTCATAATAAACTGTATAAGCAGAGATGGAAAATCAAATAAAGTTATAGAAGATTTGAACAATACTATCAACCAATTTTACCAAATTCATACTTATAGAATAGTCAAAACAAGAACAGCAGCAGCAGAATATACATCTTTCCAAGTGCACATGGAGTGTAAGGACATAATTTAAGCACAGAGATGCAAAATAAAAATTATAAGGTGAGGAAAAAAATTAAATAAACAGAGACTCAGTGACTGTGGACAAATAAGAATTTCTCTGATATATTTTGAATTGGAGTACCAAAAGTAAAGGAGACAGAAAAACATACTTGAAGAACTACTAGCCAAAAACAATAGCAAAAAAACACCAAATCTGATGAAAAATATATATTCACAGATCAAGAATATCCCAACGAGCAACAACAGAATAATCATTTATTTGGACACACAAAGAATCCTCACTGTGATAGATCATATTTTGAGTTGTAAAATAAATCAAAATGAATTTTTAAATATTTGCTTAATTCTTTGGCCGTATCGGGTCTTAGTTGCAGCTTGTGGACTTCTCTCTATTTGTGGCACATGGGCTCTAGAGTTCATGGGCTCAGAAGCTGCAGCTCGTGGGCTTAAGTGCATTGTGGCATGCGCGATCTTAGTTCCCTGACAGGGACCAAACCCACATCCATGGCATTGGAAGGCAGACCCCCAACCACTGGACCACTAGGGAAGTTTCCTAAATGAATTTAAATAAATTTAATCATAGAGAATATTTCCAAATTAATCTAGATATCAACAAAATAAGTCTATATTTTTAAATTTCCAAAATATATGGAAAATTTTAAATATATTTCTAAATAACCATGGGGCAAAAAAAAAATTGCAAAACAATTAGAAAGTATACTGAAATGTGTTGAACTGAACAAGACTGAAAACAGAGCAAAGCGGATCAAATTCATTACTTCTAGCTTCTGTTTCAAGATTCAGAGATCTGGATATTCTGGGCTGTCCTCTCTCTGAAGACTCTAAGGGGTTATCCTTCCTTGATTTTCCAGTCCTGGTAGCCCCAGGTAATCTATGAGTTGTGGCAGAATACTTTCAAAAGTTTCCCCCATCTTCACATGGTCATCTTCTCACTCCATTTCTCTTTTCTTCTTTAAAAACACCAGTGCTTTCAGATTAAGTGCCCACTGCACTCTGGTATGACCTTACCTTAACTAATTAAATCTGCAGTGACTATTTTCAAGTAGGGTCAGGTTAGTAGGTACTGGGTTTAGAACTTTGATCTGTCTTTTGCAAGGACACAATTCATTACAGAGCTTGAAAACAACTGAAGAGGGAAAGTCCTAAAACCTAGAAAAATGGAACTTCAATCCCTGGAGAGGTCAGAGACATTCATTCACATCCTTCTCTTCTACCTTCTCTATATAAAGAGGCTCTCATTTCTGAAGAAGAAAGGCAAGAAACACTGTTTTCCCATTGTTACTGAGGTGAGAAAGTAAGAAAAAATAACATACCCAGCCCCCAGATAGAGACTGATCCATTCTTTTTAAGATACTTTCATCTATCCTTAGTTTACTGTGTGTTTGTGTGTGTGCGTGATGACACGGAGGAACAAATTTCACTAGCCTCAGTCATTTACAATGTAGTACAAAATTGGTTTATTCTATCAGTTAGGACTGGAAAGAAAGAATGGGAAGCTTTTCTTAAGCTGAATCTCCCCCAACATCACAGTTTAGCAGGGGGCATGACTCCATTTTTCACACTAGAGTGTTCTGGTTATCAGTCAATTTTTATTTTCAGTTTAAGTGTATTGACAGCAGAGTTCTGGAGCGTCATCTGTAGGGGAATGTCTAGCTTCAGGATAGCCTTGTTCTCTCATTGAAAGAGCCAGTGCTGTGATCCATCAAACAGTGGCTCACTCTATACATATTTAAAACCCATCTTTCATGAGAAATTGTGGTGTTGCAGAATCGTTCTCACTGTGGCAAGACAAGATATTAATGGACACTGCTGCCTTTCTCTGAATCGTTTCCAGAATACACCATGAATCAAATGAAGAATATGCATTGGACCAGAAAATTCAAAACAGGGGGACCGGCAGCAGTAAGTGAAGAGGAACTCTGCCACTTTCTGAAAGTCTATCAATCAGTACACTGATATTCTGAATTTAAGCATATGAAAACAATGATGTTATAATAGTTACCAACCTAAATATGATTCTTAAATATCAAGATTACCAAAAATCTTTTAATATTTATAATGACTTAGAAAGGATGAGCCTTCACTGAGGCAAGTTTCAAACAGGTGAATTAAATAGAAATTTCATTTTTAGTAAAATGCATCAATCATTGGTGAAAGTCCATATGGATGGAAAGATCCAGAGACTCTGCAATGTCTTCCTTCTCCCTGGTAAATCTGAAGCTGTGAAAAAGTTACAGGTAAACTTTCAAGCTAGTATGAGATAATGAGGTCAGGCTATTATGGCTCATGTTTTAATTTAAAAAAATAATAAGTATGCTTTTTAGAACTATCATGACAGAGCTCTAGCCTCTGCCCTTGACCATTCTGAGAATGAAAAATTGGTTACTGACTACATGCCTTCCTATTGCTCAGGGTTCCTTTCCTTACCTAAAAAGTACTGATCACTTATCAGGTGTCAGGAATTCTGAGAAGCCCTTTATATAGTTAATTTTATTCACTCGTTACAATTATTAATATTTTTCAGGAGTGAACTATTATTTTCATCTTTCACTTCATGCAATTCATGGTACTCATACAACTCATACTTTGATGAAGTCCCCACAGTTTTCTAAATTCCCCCTTTCTTCATAACCAAAATCACTAATATCTACATTTGTAATGTACTGTTTGTATATGTAATGTTTGGGCTAATTCCTTTTAACTGACTGACAGACTAGCTGAAAGGATTATTTTGACTTTCCCCAAGGAATACACAATTTTAAGAAGGGATTACTAAACACTATATGCAACAAGTGCAATAAAAATTTAGTCTCTGACAAAAAGAAAGGTTTGGGTTTTGCTCATATTTTTGACCCAGTAGTATTCTAAGATTCAGCTCCATATTTTCTTCTTTCCAAATATACATACTCTAGTTGAGATATTCCTGTCTCATGTCAGAAGGTAAAGAGAAAATAACTTTCAAAACTTTGGCTTATAAGTGGCATACATCAAATCTGATGGCCAAGTCTGACAATAAGAGGATAGTAATCTTTGAAGAGTTCAGTATCCTGAACAAAGTCACAAAAATATTTTGAACAATAGTATAATTTATTGAAATAACTGCATCTAAATTTAATAGAGTAAGAGCATGTGTTAATATCAGCTTCAGAAGATTTTAAAAGAATATTTACTTTTAATGACTTTATTGTTTCTAGATATTTATTTACAAGTCAAAATATTGGGAAGGAAAAATTATATAAAGATTATTTTTCAAGTATTTTATTTGAGGTGTCACTAAATGGTCAAATGAGTATGCTTGTATTTGTAGCCTAGCTCAGCTTTTGAAACAAGCTTGTGAATGGTGAGTGTATAGCTCACTGTTAAAATCGGGTAAGTGGATGGAATTGTCTTTGAAGAAAACCTAGAGTAACAAGTGAGTGTGAATGGCACATAAGAGAATACCACAATTCAGGAGAAAAAACAAAAAGGAGATAAAAAAACCTATTAAAGTATTGTGGCTCAGAGAGTAAAGAATCTGCCTGCAATGCAGGAGACCCAAGTTCGATCCTTGGAAACCCAGGTTTGATCCCTGGGTTGGGAAGATTCCCTGAAGAAGGAAATGGCAATTCACTCCAGTATTCTTGCTGAGAGAATTCCATAGACAGAGGAGCCTGGCAGGCTATAGTCTATGTGGTCACTACAGTCCATGGGGTTGCAAAGTGTGGGACATGACCGAATGACTCCACTTTCACTAAAAGAAAAAAATAGCTATAGAAAACCAGAAAAATATGGGATAAAAAATCAGCTTAATCAACACAAATCTCGGAATTTTCCAGAAAATTAGGTTTGATCATAACTGCATCTCGAAATTTCATGATGTATCCTGACTATGCTGGTGAAAAATACTGTCCAATGAAACAAACAAAATACTTCTTTGGAAAGAGAAAACTCAATGACACTGCCACTCTTCCATCCAACTAGTTTCCAGCCTTCATGCTCTGAGAACTATTTCCAACATGTTCTAGGATTTGGAATCAGTGGCCACTACTGATCAACAGAGACAGGAAAAGGAGTGGTGAAGAGAACCCAAGAGCAGAACTGATTAGAGCCCATGTGATGTGAACACAGGCAAAAATATGAGAAAACTACACAAATGTCAAATATCATGCTTGTAGAATGTTATTGTTTTAACTTAGGTCTCCATTGCCTATTAAAATGCAAAGCTCCTTGATAGACAGAATACCCTTGACTGTTATATTCACAGAAATGAATTTAGCATTCACTGATGGTATAGTAATAGGAAGCTCAAGAAAAACTTTATTAATGAAAAACAAGTTTACTCTGATACTTTCCTGAGAACAGACTTTGATAGGACGTTGGCAACATCTTTTGACTTGATCAAGTCAAACATAAATATCTTATCCTTGATTTTGTACATTTCTCTCAGGCCTAAATAAAATCTATTACCACTTGTGTGAGTTCCACTTCCCAAATGTTTCTTGAATCTGTTTACCTTCACCTATTTGTCACCACTTTGCAAATTCTTACCTCTTGCATGGATGACCCATGATCTCTTTGATTCCATTTTTGCCCAACGAGTGATCTTTTTAAATCTTGTTTATTTTTTCCCTCCTCTGATCAAATGTGCTGAATGATTTCTATGCATGCATGCTCAGTCACTTCAGTCACGCCTGACTCTTTGTGATCCCATGGACTACAGCCCACCAGGCTCCTCTGTCCCATACTGGAGTGGGTTGACATTTCTTCCTCCAGGGGATATTCTATACCCAGGGACTGAACCCACATTTCTTGTGGCTCCTGCATCAGCAGGTGGATTCTTTACCACTGAGCCACCTGGGAAATCCCAATGATTTTCACTTTCTATTAAATTTAAATCCAACACTTTTACTATGACCCAGAATGTTTATCATGACCTTGTTCCCCCTGCCCTCTATTTTACTCCTATCTCCTTACAATCTGGGATCATTCACTTTTTTTACTGTGTTTTTAAAATACCAATCCCTTTTCTTGATTCTGCATAATTGAACTTGCTGTTCCTTCTTCCTGACATACTCTTTTTAATTCTTTTCACATTTGACTAATACTATCCTTTATATCAGTTCAAATGCCACCTCCTTAGAGATACACCCTCAATACTCCCATGTAATCTGATTTCTCTAACTCTTTGCTTTCTCATAACCTTGTTAATTTCCTTCATATAACTTTCAGAATTCTTAATAAGCTAGTGTATTTTATGACTTATTACTGTATATTTCCCCAACCAGAGGAGGAGAGATCTTATCTGACCTATTACAGTATTTTTAGAAATTAGCTGAGTATCCATCACAAGTCCATATTTCATGTGTTTATTGAATAAAACAATTAATAAATGAACAAGTAAAGAAATGAAATAGGGAATCAAACTGGGGGAAGAAGAGCAGGAAATAGGGCATAAAACTGGGGAATGGAGAACTAAGAAGACAAATTCCACCAAACTCACCTCTTTGCTCATATCTTCCATTAGTATGCATGTATCTTTTTGTCTAGAGCCAATGCGTGGGGAGGAGAAAGAGCAATGGCGAGAGTTCAGATGATGCATTCTTCAAGAAAAGCCTTCCACAATGCCTAGAGAACAACAGATGGAGTTAATCTTTCATTTATTCCCTGCTGCTGCTGCTGCTGCTGCTAAACTGCTTCAGTCGTGTGCAACTCTGTGCAACCCCATAGATGGCAGCCCACCAGGCTCCTCTGTCCATGGGATTCTCCAGGCAAAAGTACTGGAGTAGGTTGCCATTTTCTTCTCCAGTTTGTTCCCTGTGAGTATTTAAAATTTCATCTTATTCTCTGCTCTGAGTCAAGGAAACACATAAGAAGAATAGGAATTTTTTAAATAAATTTGTTTTAGCATAGCATTACTCCAGTGACCTGTCTCTCAATACTATTTACAGGCAGCATAAAGCTGACACCATATTGCAGGAGCATTAGAGACCTGCTTAATTATATATATGTATGTGTATGTATATATATATATATATATATGTTTATATATTAATATAACTGTATTACTAGACATCTACCTGGAAAGATGTTTATCTTGCTACTCCTATTCTTCCTCCTTTCCCATTAAAAATTTACTCTGAACCTTCCCCAATGGCTCAAGCTTAAAGAGTGCACCCACAATGCAGGAGACAAAAGAGAGGCCAGTTCAACCCATGGGTCGAAAAGATCTCCTGGAAGAGGAAATGGCACCCCACTCCAGCATTCTTGCCTGAAAAATCCCATGGAGAGGAGCATGATGGGCTACAGTCCACAGGGTTACAAAGAGTCGGACACAACTGAGCATGCACCAGTCATAGCAGTAGTACATTTCCCCACAAACTTTGAGGAATTCAGCCACCCTTTTTGTACATATTAATCATAATAATTATTTTACTTAATGCTTACTACATATAATGCACTTCTATGAGTCCTTTCTATATACTAACTAATTTCATCCTCATTTAATTTGCAAAACAACCCTATGAATCCACCACATTATCCCCACTTTATTCATAAGAAAATTGATGTTCATCTTTAAGAAATTAGAGAATTTGCCTAAGATCAGATATTTGGTAGGGACAGAAGTGGGACTTAAACATTGGTGGCTTATTAACTCTTTAATAGATTGTCTCTCACTGAGGCATAATCAAAAGCTACAATTTAGGTAAATCTGGAGCAGGATATGTAAAACCTGATCTTGAATATCCATGTAATTTTTCCTTAACCAAGTTTAATTCATTACTTGCAAAAAGTCTTCCAAAGCAAGCTTTATATCAAATGCAAAAGAAATAAATTTGATTTCTTAGATATATTCCATACTGAAAAAAATCTAAACCCATTCATTCTCACCCCCATCCCACTGCAGATGTTGCCAAGATGTATGGAAGAAGCTGGTGGGGAGCACTGGTGAGCAAGAGACATATACTTCTCTATATCACGCTAATGGAGGTCATAGTTAAGATCTTAACCCTTGAGGAGCAATGATTACATGAAGAGGGGTTGTGTGGAACTAAAAGAAGTAACAGCTATATAATTTGCAGGACCTAGTGTAAAACTAAAATGAGAGACTTCTTCAAAAACTACTAAGAATTTCACATCACCAACATTAAAACTAAAGCAAGTTCAGGGGCCTTTTAAGCACATGGGCCTGTGTAACTACACAGATTGCAGACCCATAAATTTGTCCCTGTGCTGTGCTGTGCTTATTCGCTCAGTTGTATCCAACTCTATGCAACCCCATGAACTGTAGCCCACCAGGCTCCTCTGTTCATGGGGGTTCTCCAGGCAAGAATATTGGAATGGGTTGCCATATCCTTCTCCAAGGGATCTTCCCAACCTGGAGATTGAACCCAGATCTTCCATATTGCAGGTAGATTCTTTACCATCTGAGCCACCAGGAAGCCCACCAGACAAGCCTTGAGGAAAACTGTCAAGTTGGCAAAAATTTTCCTTTGCTGCATTAGCCATTTGCTCTTCTAGTTTCCTCCTTGCCCAATATCTCCTCTGTGGTTTTCTTTAGGAGCCTGACTTCAACAAACAATGCCTCACAGAGCTTTTCCTTTTCCTGTTTCCATCACCAAAGTTCCCTATATTTTTCCTATCTCAACATTTATGGATCATGTATCATATAACTCACCTCTAATAAATACTGGAGCCTGAGAGATGAAAATGATATAACCTCTGCAGAAAAGGGGAACATAACATAATGAAAGAGAAGAACAATAAATATAAATTACTCTTGCAACTTTATGTGAAGAATCAAATCATTGGAAAAGACTCTGATGCTGGGAAAGATTGAGGGGAGAAGAAGAAGGGATGACAGAGGATGAGAAGATTGTGTGGCATCATCAACTCAATAGACTCAATAAGTTTGAGCAAACTCCAGGAGATAGTAAAGGCCAGGGAAGCCTGGCTTGCTGCAGTCTGTGGAATCACAATGATTCACACACGACTTAGAGACTGACTAACAATGTTGTAGTGGTATTGTAAAACCAAGGAAGAGAAGTGAAAGAGGAAAAAAAATGGGAAGGAAGAAAGAAAAGAAGAGAAAGAAAGGGAGAAAGAAAAAATCTATCTAGAGTAGTTGAAAAAGATACACAGGCATCAATCTGGAAATAAGAATTCTTCGTATTAGAAGGGATATTCTAGGGGAATAAAAGATACTGTCTTCTTAGCATCTGGTTGTTGGCAACATTAAAAATCACTGATGAATTTGTTTGAAATAATTCTAGTTATTTTTCAAAGGATTTGGAAAAACAGTAGAGACTCATCAGAAATCCACAGGAAACTTCTTGACTCTGTGGAATATTTATGACCTACACAACTCAATGGACATGAACCTGAGCAAAACTCCGGGAGATAGAAGAGACAGGGGAGCCTGGCATACTGCAGTCCATGGGGACTCAAAGAGTCAGACATGATTTAGCAACAACCCAACCACCACTGCTCACCAGGACCTCTTGCTGGGGCTGATTTCCTCAGAACAATGTCAAGATTCACCACCACAGTGAGTGGTGTCTGTTGACAGAAAAGAATGGCAATTGCCTTCAGGTGAGTGGTTATGAAATGTTGAGAATTAATAGTAATGCATATTTATGCAACTATAATAAAATCATATTTGAGCTAGTCATGTTTCAGTCTCCATGACAAGCCAAGGTGCTGAAGGAGTACAGTAAGAGGAAGGGTGGCTGATGCACACACAAATGGCTAGCATCCATAATATTATTAAAATAAAAGTCTAAATTTGCTGTTTCTTCCTCTATGCAAAAGACCTAATGAGGAACTGGAGCTAAACAGTACTTTCAGACCCAAAAAGCATTCCTATGGAATTCACACTGTGAGGGTTTTGTAGCTGACTCATGAATATATAGAGGCTTCCCAGGTCGTGGGGCTGCCCTGACAGCTCAGTTGGTAAAGAATCCACCTTCAATGAAGTAGACTCAGGCTGGATTCCTGGGTTGGGAAGATCTGCTGGAGAAGGGATAGACTACCCACTCCAGTCTTCTTGCACTTCCACTGTGGCTCAGCTGGTAAAGAATCTGCCTGCAGTGTGGGAGACCTGGGTTCAATCCCTGAATTGGGAAGATCTATTGGAGAAGGGTAAGGCTACCCACTCTAGTATTCTGGAAAATTTCATGGACTGGATAGTCCATGGGGTTCCAAAGAGTCTGACATGACTGAGCAACTTTCACTTTAACTTTCCCAAGTGGTACAGTGGTAAAGAATCCAATTGTCAATGCAAGAGATTCAGGTTTGATCCGTGGGTCAGGAATATCTTCTGGAGTAGGAAACAGCATCCACTCCAGTATTCTTCCCTAGAAAATTCCATGGACAGAAGAGTTTGGTGGGCTACAGTCGAGGGAGTCACAGAGTTAGACACTACTGAGCATGCACACATGAAAATATACTCTAAAATACCTAATTCCTGATTATTAGATTATTAACACTGTATCTGATTAAAATAACTATTCTCACAGCTTGAGGCCCTTTTGATGCCCCTTACTAGCCATATGCAGTGTTACATACCCCAGTAGAGTCTAGGAGAGTAGCACAGGTCCTATATACTTCTCACATACAAAAAACTGAAATATATTAGGGAGGTGTGTGTGTATTCAGTTCTCTTTTGAAAAATGTTTGAGCCTAAACATATGGTGTAATGGGGAGCACCAAAAGGATAATAATTTTATAGATAACTGAAGATTTCTAAAACCGTAAGTAATACATTTTTAAATAGAAAAAAATTAAAACAATGAATTCTCTTAATAATGTAATTGTGTTGTTTCATGTTTTCATAAACAGAAAGCCAATGCAATAAAAATTGATTTATTGAAGTTGCTAGATAGAAAATATGAAGGCAGAAGCTTGGAAACATTGATTAATAAGTAAATGAAACCTTAGAAATAGGCCCAAGTGGTCTGCAAAACTCCCTCTCAAAGCTGATCCTCAAATCAATTTCCATCACTGTGGCTAATTAGAGGTTTGGACAGGACTCATGTGTCTGCACCATGATGGGGAAAAGAAAAAATTTACCTTGCTTCAAGTCTATGCAGTATCCTGAATGCCAAGATAAGGAACTCGGTCTTTAAATTTAAGGCTCAAGGTGGCTCAGAAGTTAAAGCGTCTGCTTGCAATGCGGGAGACCTGGGTTCGAGCCCTGGGTTGGGAAGATCCACTGGAGAAGGAAATGGCAACCCACTCCAGTACTCTTGCCTGGAGAATCCCATAGACGGAGGAGCCTGGTGGGCTACAGTCCACAGGGTCACAAAGAGTTGGACACGACTGAGTGACTTCACTCACTCACTCACTCAAGAAAATAAACAGAGAAAATTACTATCTAAGAATTGTTCTAAAACTCATAGGGTTTTGTCTCTAAGCAAGCATTCCTTTAGAGAAGATTCAACATTGTTTACAGTGTAAATGCCAACACCCTTTACGTTTGTGCTGAATGTTATTGGGTTTACAGATTTTGATGCACACTGTGTGGAACATGCTCCATAGGGTCTCAGAAAGATTTCCTGGGGAGAGTCTGGGGTAACAAGGACTACTGAGTAATTTCCCTAAATACATATAAACAAGAAAAAGAAACACACTCATCTTTCAAAAATACTGGAATTCCCTTCATTTTCATGTATTCCATCAAGAAAAGAGATCATATAAATAAGAAAGTGGAACTCTAATGATTTATTGACATTTTTATGTAATTAGAAGTCAGATTTTGGTCCCAAAGGGGAAGATTTCTTCTCAGTAATTAACATATTACCCAGAACTCTGAGGCTTCCTGGAATTCTCAATAAAAATTCCAAATCTCTTGGCAATAGCTTTCAAGCGCCACAATTTCTGCCAATAAAAAAAGATGATCATTTAGTTCTGTTAAGCAGGTTCTCACTTTGGTTGTTCAAGAGTCCAACTAGGGGAGGCCAAATTGCTATTATTCTGTAGGGACTGCTTGAGATGAAGAGTATATTTGAAGTGGAAATCACAAAAGGCCACTTGATGCAATCACCTGCTTGACTAGGTGATTAACTTCTCTGGGGAAAATGTTTATCATGTTATAAAAATTTTATTTGGAAGAAGAGAAAATTCAATTTAAAAAGTATTTGTGATTTAGAACTCAACATTTACATCCCCTCAATTTATGATTTTTGTATAAATAAATGTGGTCCAAGACCACATACAGCTTTCTTGAAAAACACAGTTTCAAACTCAAGGAATCTGAAAATGAAGAGATACTAAAAGGAATTAAGAAACCTGAGGATTTACAAATGGGCTATGCAAATCAATAAAAGTCATATGAACTCAGTCAAATGAAATATTTTGGGAAAATAGCCCAAAAAGGAAGTGAGCAAATAATCCTATGAGAGAAAACCAAATGTTCTTTCACAGATGAGGAGAAGAATTACATCAAGCTAGATTAAACTAGATCAACTTGACTCTGATTGGAAGGAAGTTTGATCTGAAACAGAAAATATTTGTTGCCATGAGCTATGAGACAAGGAAATTACATAATAAACTATAATTATCATGCATTCTGTTGTCATTTGCCAGATATATATAGTGATAATAACCTAATCAGCAAAATCATAGTAAAATGACCATAAAGACAATATCCACTGCTTTGAATTTAAATAGACCTGGACTTGACTCCAGCTGCATGATCTTGATGATGCTACTCAATTTCTTTGACTCTCCATTTCCTCAATATATTTTCAAACCAGGAAAAATATAATAATAATTCATGCTTCATAGAGTTGTATTAAATGCATTATTACAGATAAAGGAATATATGTATTAACTACAAAGTTTGTAACATTTTTGATCACTCAAAACTCTTATTTAATGGTAGTAATAGAAGTGTCAGAACATACAAACCAAGGCCCAAATAACCAATGATTGGCAAAGTCAGTGATTGCTGGCCGAGTGGCAGAATTGAGTTTCAAATTAGATCTCCAATCTCCCTCTCCAGCGCTTTTTCTACTATATCACACCCCAAGAAAAAAGCTAATCTCTGGAGCTTTGACAATTTCATGTTCCAATATGACCTATCTGGCCTCTTTAACCATCAACTTCCCTTATAGTCTAATAAAAAAGATGACACCAGTTAAATAGAGGCAAGCAGTAGAAACAAGTAAGGATTTCACTAAGGAAAAATATCAAATTCCAGTTAGCAAATACAACTTCCAATTTTCCAGTTGACTTTTTAAGTTCTCAAAGTGCTTTACATATATGATATACCATCTTCATCGTTAAATGTTACTTTGAATTTGTAATGTTACTTTCAAATTCAATTCTACTCAGGTTACAGCAAAAAAAATAAAAAAATAAAAAAATAAAAATAAAACTCAAAACAAACCAAAAAATGATTTATTAAAAATAATGCAGAAGAAAAATTCAGAAAATATGAAGACCTATTATTTTAAGCATTTATATACTCAAATATGTATTCTCTTAATAAGCAACCAAACAAGCTAAAAAGATATGTTTATACTATGAATCTTCATATTGGTCAATCTCACCTGCTCCCAGGTGTCTTCTGATACTTTTTGAGTAATGCACCTGGGTAGGTAGATAAGAAGTGAATCAGTGAAGGTATGGCAGGCTGACTTTATATTAGCCACAGACATGGCTATTAACATTACACAACTTTCTCTGGCTGGAAGTGGAGGAATAAGGCAGAAAAAGAAGTCAAAGACTTTTGATGCATGAAAAGTTATTTGTGCCATAGTTTACCTCTGCAAATGGAGAAATGGATCTACTAGCCAAAGACATTCTCCAGAAATTGAGAAAGACGCCTTACTCCCTTGTCCCTGGACCAACAGCCAGCAAGGAAATGGGAGCCCGAGTTCTAAAATCACATGGAGCTGAATTTTGCCAACAACCTTCTGAACATCAAAACAAGGATTTCCCCAGAATCTTTGGTGAGCAATGCAAGCTAACACCTTGATTTCTAAGCTGAGTCATTAGTTGACCCCACTGGGCTTCTGATCTTCAGAACTGTGAAATATAAAGGTATCTCATTTTAAGCTGCTAGATTTGTGTTAATTTGGTCCAGCAACACACTATATCCTTTTTTTTTTTTTTAATGTGGTCTTAATCCAGTTTTGAGCATCTGACTGAAGACAGGTCAATTTCCCCTCATAAACAGTGAAGTCCACACCTTCAATCATCTTCCTTATCTGGCATTCACACTCCAGGCCACCATGTTGTATTGTTGCTCAGTCTCTCAGCGTGTCCAACTCTTTGTGACTCAATGGACTGTAGCCCACCAGTCTCCTCTGTCCATGGAATTTTCAAGGCAAGAACACTGGAGTGGGTTGCCATTTCCTCCTCCAGGGCATCTTCCTGATCCAGGGACTGAATCTGCATCCCTTGTGTCTCCTGCATTTGGCAGGTGGATTCTTTACCACTGAGCTACATAAGAAGCCCTGTACCAGGCCAACATACAACATACACCCACCCTAATATGCCCAGGGTCAAATACCAGCCAAGCAGGGGCAGCCCCTGTGCTGCTAGCTGTAATTATTCAAATGAGCTCATCTGAAACCTGCTTCAAAAAGCAAGAGAGTTCCAGAAAAACATCTATTTCTGCCTTATTGACTATGCCAAAGCCTTTGACTTTGTGGATCACAATAAACTGTGGAAAGTTCTAAAAGAGATGGGAATACCAGACCCCCTGACCTGCCTCTTGAGAAACCTGTATGCAGGTCAGGAAGCAACAATTAGAACTGGACATGGAAGAACAGACTGGTTCCAAATAGAAAAAGGAGAACATCAAGGTTGTCTATTGTTACCCTGCTTATTTAACTTGTATGCAGAGTACATCATGTGAAATGCTGGGCTGGATGAAGCACAAGCTGGAATCAAGATTGCCAGGAGAAATTTCAGTAACCTCAGATATGCAGATGACACCATCCTTAGTGAAGAAGAACCAAAGAGTCTCTTGATAAAAGTGAAAAAGGAGAGTGAAACAGTTGGCTTAAAACTCAACATTCAGAAAACTAAGATCATGGCATCTGGTCCCATCAATTCATGGCAAATAGATGGGGAAACTGTGAAAACAGTGACAAACTTTATTTTGAGGGGCTCCCAAATCACTGCAGATGGTGACTGCAGCCATGAAATTAAAAGACACTCCTTGGAAGGAAAGTTATGACCAACCTAGACAGGATATTAAAAAGCAGAGACATTACTTTGCCAACAAGGCTCTGTCTAGCCAAGGCTATGGATTTTCCAGTAGTCACGTATGGATGTGAGAGTTGGGCCATAAAGAGGGGTGAGCACTGAAGAATTGATGCTTTTGAACTGTGGTGTTGGAGAAGACTCTTGAGAGTCCCTTGGACTGCAAGGAGATCCAACCAGTCCATCCTAAAGAGATCAGTCCTGAGTGTTCATTGGAAGGACTGATGTTGAAGCTGAAACTCCAATACTTTGGCCACCTGATGCAACGAATGGACTTATTTGAAAAGACCCTGATATTGGGAAAGATTGAAGGCAGAAGAAGGGAAAGACAGAAGATAAGATGGTTGGATGGTATCACTAACTCAATGGACATGAGTCTGAGTAAACTCTGGGAGTTGGTGATGGACAGGGAGGCCTGGCATGCTGCAATCCATGGGATTGCAAAGAATCAGACACGACTGAGTGACTGAACTGAACTGAACTAAACCTGCTACAGCAACCATTTCTTCCCAAGGAAACCACAACAAATGTGCTTGTCAACAGCTCCCTTGCCTTCTTTGCCACCTCACAAATCCTAGTGCTTTCCCTTAGAGATTTAGTGTGGTTTGCCATACTATCTTTCCTAGGCAACTGTGAATATAATAAAACTGTAAAACAATTTCTAGTTTTCTCTATCTTGATCCATGTCTGGTCTTGCAGTACTTGACCTATGGATAAAACACAGGAGTAGAAAACTAAAGCACCATTCAAAATTAGACCATCCCTCTGTGATGTCCCTTTATTTAACTATCCTGGCAAGGATGCCATTGGGTTATAGAATTATTTAATGGCACTTTCTCATCCTAACTCTCATTAACATTTCTGTAACCCTGTCCTCTTGTAACATGATTCTTCATTGCTCAGACTAGAATGATCAGAACCCAGGGCACCCCTCAACTCCCAAGTGCAATAGTCCTTCCATGTTACCTGCCACATGTTTTAAGGAAAACTGAAATCTCCCAAGTTTCCCTGAGTCAGAGAAAAGAAAAGAGACAGGCTCAAGTATCAATAGTTAATGATTAGAACAATAAAGTCACAGATTCACTCACTGATGGGAATTTCTGAGCTGTTTTACAGATGCTATATCTGCCCTCAGGAAACCCCTTTTGCCTTGCCACCTTAGCAAAGCTCTATTGTAACTAACTTAAACCAGATACCCCTGTGCTCTGTTCATCTCCAGCCCAAGTACACTTTTCACATCTTTTGATCACACAATATCTTCCCTAACTTTTTGGTATTTTCTGTAGATCTAAGAAGTAGAAAATGATAAGTAACAGATGACCAGATCTATTCCCTGGGCTTCCCAGGTGGTGTTAGTGTTAAAGAATCCACCTGCCAGCATAGGAAACGCAAGAGTCACGGGTTCAGTACCAAAGTGGGGAAGATCATTTGGAGTAGGAAGTGGTAACCCACTCCAAAATCCTTGCATCCCATTGACAGAGGAGCCTGACAGGCTACAGTCCGTGGAGCCACAAAAAGTCCATCTCAGCTGCGCAACTGAGCATAGATGTATTCCCTCGCTTCCCATTCAGTGACCTTGTGAACAAACTGTGTGAAAAAGAGAATATCTAGAGGAAGATCACAAGAGGTCCACAAGTCTGCCCGCAGTGGGGAATGGCAGTGACTCTGAATCCTTATCTCAGTGATTAGCTGAGATTACTTTCCCTTTTCCCTCCACGCGAAGGAATGGAATCCACTTCTCTTGCTGCTTCTACATTGTAGGTGAATTCTTTACCTCTGAGCCACTGGTGAAGCCCCTCTCTGAGGGTGCATCTGTGTTTTAATAAACTTTGCTTTGTTCTTAAGTATGAAGTGGCAGTCTGCAATCTTTTGCTTGTGACCTAGAGGATGAGATTGCTGGTCCATGTCTTCCATTGACCTCCCCAGTTGACACAATGCATGTCAACCTCATAATATTCTCACTGTCTTTTGCTTCTCCTTTTCCTCCCCTCCTTTGACCACACTGAGAAGTAAAGGAAAAAGAAGACAATGTTTTAATAAATTTGACAAATATGCCAAAAGTACCAAAGTGATTTAAAGAACCATAAAAAGATGTGTATTTAGTGAAAGAAACCAGGCAAAAGAACCGCATATGTTTTCCAGAATTTCCTTTTCAATTCCCAAACAGGCTCCTGATGGCCCCAGCTGAAACCGCAACCTCAGGCAACTGAGAGGATGCCAGCAGTTTGCTATTGTTTTGGAAAGGCCCTAGGGGCAGGCTGCAACTCCTCCATGAGCTGACTTTGAAATCAAATCAAATAGCCACCATATGTTAGAAAACAGAAATTACCGCAGAACTGTGAGTTTGAACAAATATTGACTATGCCCTAGAGACGGTGCTTTTAACAGATCTCCAGAACTGGTCAGATATCTCTGTTGTCCACAGTGCTGCCTGCTTTTGTTAACAGTTGCTCTGGAAGGGCTGAGAATAGCCCAAAGTTATGTCCCAGACCCTGCTATTTTACCTAAGTTCAGTGGTCCAAGGATAGATAAGCTTCAGTTTATTTTGTGGCTTTTTTCCCAATTGCCAGATGTCAGAAATGGTGGATTTTAGTTTTGATTTTATTATCCTTTTGTTCTATACAGAGGGAACGTTCACCTACTTGCCCATTCCACCATTCAAGAATGACTAAATATTATTTTTGAGTGTATTATTAACCTCTTCTATGTTTACTGATTATTCATCTATTTTGTCTGTCAAGGATGGAAATGTGTTAAATCTCTCACTATAATGATAGATTTGCTTCCTTCCTTCCTTTTCCTAGTTCTGTCATTTTTTTCTTCATGTTTTAAGGCTGTTATTTTACTCAGACAGCTTTATAATTGTTGGTCTTCCTGGGAGTTGATTTTTGACAGTTATATAGTTTTTCTCTTTTTCTAGTAATGTTTTTAACCTTAAAATCTTCATCATCTGTTATGAATATAGTTATGCCAACTTTAATTGATTATAACTTCCATAGCATATATTTTCATTATTTCAGGTTTATGCATAATTAAGTCATGTTGTTTCCTTACATCAGGTTTCTGGATTTAAAAAAAAATTCTGACAGTTTTTCTTTTTTAAGTGTAACATTTAGATCATTTACATTTATTGTCATTAAACTATCACAGTTATTACTATCACAATTTTTGTACTACTTCACCCTTTCTTAAAGTTTTACCTTTC
>SJYQ01001608.1:405480-429973 GCA_006410935.1 Redunca redunca | reverse complement strand
TCAAGCATGTTTGTAATTGTGCATTGAGGCACATTTTCCATAGTGCTTTTATATATTTGTCAGATAATTCTAACACCTCTGTCATCTTAATGTTTATATCTATTAATTTTTTCAATAAGTTTGAGATCTAGCAGAATCTTAGCATGATGAGTGATTTTCAGTTGACTCCTTGTCATTTTTGTATTATGTCATGAAACTGGATCTTATTTTTACTTTCTGTTTTAGCTGACTTTTTCTGACATGAGTCTGGCAGTGGAAGAAGATTGAAATTTCATTATTAATAGGAGGAGTTAGAATCCCTGATTCTCCGTGGGGATACTGAGGATACTTGAGGGGAGGGTATCTCATTACTGTTGGGTAGAAGTAAGAGTTCTGACTCTATGTGGTCTCCACTGACCCTGAGGTTGGTTGACCTCATAACTGCTGGGTAACACATGCACACACAACAATGAAAGTCTTCACTCCACACTGGGTTGCCTCTGGCATCAGTCCACTAGGAATGAATGTGATCCTCATTACTGCTGTGGGTGTAAGTATAGATATCTACATGGTTTCTACCGACCATTAATGTGTGAGAGATTGTTAGTGCCCAGTGAGAATGAAGGTCCTGGCTTTCTACTCATTCCTCTTTGACCCTACTCAGAGCAATTAGGGCACAGAGTCTCCAAAGTGTAGAAACCTGGGCTTCCCATGTGATCTGTGGTATCAAGGGTACAGGTGAGATTGTAATAGGGAAGAACAAATCTGCCTCCACAGTAGATCTGTTCCTATTACTTTAAACTCTGTGCTCTGTTTCCTGTGCTTAGTCATGCTGGCTCATGCCTTTTGTAAAAGAATGTTGCACATAGCCTGAATATATAGAGTAGCCTATTCTTCAGATGCTGACCTTTAAGAATCTATTCATATAGAGATAAAAATTTGCAGAACCAAAAGTAATATTTGTCCTGTTGGATAACATCATGACCGACTTGTGTGGACAGCTGCAAAAACAAAGGATTCCTACACCAAGAAGTTAACAGCAATTTATAATGCACCTCCCTCAACTTACCTTTAAAAGTGCTTTGCTGAAACCCTTCAAGAAGTTCAGGGATTTGGGGGCACAAGTCACTTGTTTCCTTGTTTGGCCATGCAATAAACTTTTCTTTGGTCCAAACTCTGATGTTTCAGTTTGTTTTGCCTTCCTGGGTATCATACATAGGAACTTACATTCAGTAAGAAGAACACGGTTTTCTTCAGTGTTACTGGGCTGGAGTAGAGAAGTTTTTGTCTGAGGGTTTTCTACCTTGCTGAGCTACCATTTTCCTGGTCGTTGACTACAGAGTTCAAGATTTTATTGTTTCTTTTTTTTTTTCCTTTTTAGCCTGTGACCATTTAGCCTGTGTACCTTTGGGTTGCTGTCTTCTTCCCCTAAAAGTCTGGCATAAGTGAGGCAAATAAAAATTTCAAGGAATTCACCACAATATCATTCCTTGGATTTCAAGTTCCCTAGGAAGTCTGTCTTCTTCTATTCACTTTTTAGAGTTTTCTTATGTTGGTTTTATATCTAATGCCCATAGATCAAATTGTACTCAGGAAAATAGGGAAATATATATCAATTCAATTTTCCTGAAAGAAGTTTAAGATTGAGCATTTTATGTATCTTATTTCAAATATTGAATTGTTATTTATACCTCTTTTTAAATGCTTTTGTAGGTTACCATTGAGTTTGCAATATGTGTCTTAAACAGTTACAGTCTACCTTCAAATACTATAACCACTGCATGTATAGGATAAAGGATTATTAGCAATTGACTCCAATCTTCTCCACCCTTTTTTGCCAATATTATGTTAATGTACTTTACCTTTGACATATTATATGAACATAACTTCTATCTTTTTATACAGTTCATCAGGTTCTCACAGCAAGTGTACTACAGTAGTTTGCCATTCCCTCCTCCAGTGAATCACATTTAGTGAGAACTCTCCACTGTGACTTGTCCATCTTGGGTGGCCCTAAATGGCATGACTCATAGCTTTATTGAGTTATGCAAGCCCCTTCACCATGACAAGACAGTGATCCATAAAGGTATACCCAACTAAGGCAGAGTTCCAAAGAAGAACAAGGAGAAACAAGAAGGACTTTTTAAATGAACAATGAATAAAAATAGAGGAAAACAACACAAGGGGAAAGACTAGAGATCTCTTCAAGAAAATTGGAAATATCAAGGGACTATTTTGCCCAAAGTTGGGCACAATAAAAGACAGAAATGGTAGAGACCTAGTAGATGTAGAAGAGATGAAGAAGAGATGGAAAGAATAAATGGAAGAACTGTACAAAAAAGTTCTTAACGAACTAGATAACCATGATAGTCTGGTCAGTCATTCTGAGCTAGAAATTCTGGAGTGTGAAGTCAAGTAGGCCTTAGGAAGCACTGCTATCAAGAAAGCTAGTGGATGCGATGGAATTCCAGTAGAGTTATTCAAAACCCTAAAAGATAATGCTATTAAAGTGTTGTACTCAATGTGTCAGCAAATCTGGAAGACCAAGCAGTGGCCAAAGGACTGGAAAAAGTCAATCCTCATCTCAATTCCCAAGAAGGGCAGTACTAAAGAATGTTCACACCATGGGACAATTACACTTATCTCCTATGCTAAAAAGGTCATGCTTAGAGTCTTGCATGCTAGGCTTCAGCATTTTGTGAACCAAGAACTTCCAGATGACCAAGCTGGGTTTAGAAAAGGCACAAGAACCAAAGATCAAATTGACAACATTCACTGGATCATGGAGAAAGCAAGGGAATTCTAGAAAAGCATCTACCTCTGTTTCATCGACTACACTAAGGCTTTTGACTGTGTGGATCATAACAAACAGTGGCAAGCTCTTAAAGACATGGGAATATCTTACCTGTCTCCTGAGGAACCTGTATGTGAGTCAAGAAGCAACAGTTAGAACCCTATATGGAGCAACTGACTGGTGCAGGATAGAGAAAGGAGTACAACAAGGTTGTCTGCTGTCACCCTGCTTGTTTAACCTATATGCTGAGGACATCATGAGAAATTCTTGGCTGGATGAGTTACAAGCTGGAATCAAGATAGGCAGAAGAAACATCAACAGCCTCAGATATGCAGATGATACAATTCTAATGATGGAAAGCAAAGAGGAACTAAAGAAATTCTTGATGAGGGTGAAAGACAGAGTGAAAAAGCTGGCTTAAGGTTAAATATTTTTAAAAAAGGAACCACAGGAAGATGGTGGAGGAATAGGATGGCAGACCACTTTCTCCTGCACAAATTCATCAAAAGAACATTTAAACACTGAGTAAATTCCACAAAACAACTTCTGAATGCCGGCAGAGGACATCAGGCACCCAGAAAAGCAGCCCGTTGTCTTCAAAAGGAGGTAGGAAAAAATATAAAAGACAAAAAAAAGAGACAAAAGAGATAGGGACAGAGCTCTGTTCCAGGAAGGGAGTCTTAAAAAGAGAGAAGTTTCCAAACACCAAGAAACACTCTCACTGCCAAGCCTGTGGCAAGCCTTGGAAGCAAAGAGGGCAGCATAACAGGGAGGAAAAATAAATAAGTAATTAAACCCCACAGATGATGAGCCCAGTGGTAACTCCCCCAGTGGAGAAGCAGTGCAGACGCCTGCATCAGCCACTAGCAAGCGGGGGCTGGGCAGGGAGGCGCAGGCTGCATTGCTTAGAGTAAGGACTGGGCCTGAATGCCCCAAGGGCAATCTGAGCAAACTAACTTGGGCTAGCCAACCAGACTGTGAAATAGCTACCATGCGAAAAGTCCTAACCTGACAGCACCAGGACCGTGCACAGAACAAAGAACTGAACAGAACTAGCCATCTGCAGACCATCCCCCTCTGGTGACAGGCAGCCAGAGCCAGAAGGGGGCACTTGCAGCCCCAGAAAGACATTATCTACCAAACTGCAAGTAGGCTTCTTTGCTCACTAAGACTTCTTGGAGTTCTGGACGGTCAACATCCACCTGAGAAGGTGCACCTGCTGTACACCCAGAAAACCAAGAGGCAGGGACGAGGAAGGCGATAAGTCACAGCGTCAGTGCTCTCCAAACACCTCATACCCTGAGCTGCTTGGACCTGGGGAGGGCACAAAATGCAAGCCCAACCAAGTCTGCGCCTCTGAGGACTACCCGAGTGCCTGAACCTGAGCGGCTTAGACCTGGGAGGTGCATGAAGCCCAGGGCCGGCCTCAGATGGTTCCTGGCGGAGCAACCTACAGCCTGAGCAGTGTGGGCAGGGAGGGCACATGCACCGTGAGCGGGGGACAGGTCCATTGTAGCTGAGACACTGCGCTCACACTCCAGTGTTACTTGTTTGCAGCGTCCCTCCCTCCCCACAGCATGGCTGAACAAGTGAGCCTAAAAAAAGTGTCCACTGCTGCCCACCTTGTGTTAGGGTGGAAATCAGACACTGAAGAGACCAGTAAACAGAAGAAGCTAAAACAGAGGAAGTGACAAGTGCAATAGATTAAAACCCTGTAGTTAGTACCAACTACATAGGAAGGGGCCTATAGATCTTAAGAAATATAAGCCGGACCAAGGAACGATCTGAAAATNTTTTGAAAATCCAACCTCTACTCTAGATTTTTAATCTTTGCTTTTTGGTATTTGTTATCAATTTTGTACCTTTAAGAACCCAATCTTCAGTACCCATTTTTACTTGGGAGCGAGATTACTGGCTTGACTGCTGTCTCCCACTTTGGACACTCCTTTTTCTCCACAAGGTCGCCTCTGTCTCCTCCCTCCCCCTTCTCATCTCTACCCAACTCTGTGAATCACCAGTGTGTTCTGGACAGTGGAGAACATTTAGGGAACTGATTACTGGCTGCATCTGTCTCTCTCCTTTTGATCATCCCCCTTTTTTTTATCCTCCTGGCCACCTCTTCTCCTTCCTTCCTCTTCTCTTCTCTGTATAACTCTGTGAACATCTCTGAGTGGTCCAGACTATGGAACGCACATAAGGAAGTGATTACTGGCTAGCTTGCTCTCTCCTCTTTTGAATCCATCTAATCTCATTCGGGTCACCTCTAATTCCCTCCTCCCTATTCTCTTCTCCATGTAACTCTGGGAACCTCTCTGGGTGTCCCTCACTGTGGAGAAACTTTTCATCTTTAACCTAGATGTTTTATCAATGGTGCTGTATAGAAGGAGAAGTCTTGACACTACTGTAAAAATAAGACTGAAAACCAGAAGCAGGAGGCTTAAGTCCAAATCCTGAGAACACCAGAGAACTCCTGATTCCAGGGAACATTAATCGACAGTTCATCAAATGTCTCCATACCTACACTGAAACCAAGCACCACCCAAGGGCCAACAAGTTCCAGAGCAAGACATACCAGGCAAATTCTCCAGCAACACAGGAACACAGACCTGAGCTTCAATATACAGGCTGCCTAAAGTTACTCCAAAACCATTGACATCTCATAACTCATTACTGGACATTTCATTGCACTTCAGAGAGAAGAAATACAGCTCCACCCACCAGAGCACCGACACAAGCTTCCCTAACCAAGAAACCTTGACAAGCCACCCGTACAATCCCACCCACCCACAGTGAGGAAACTCCAAAATAAAGAGAACTCCACAAACTGCCAGAATACAGAAAGGCCAACCACAAACTCAACAATATAAACAAGATGAAGAGACAGAGGAATACCCAGCAGGTAAAGGAACAGGATAAATGCCCAACAAAGCAAACAAAAGAGGAAGAGATAGGGCATCTACCTGATAAAGAATTCCAAATAATGATAGTGAAAATGATCCAAAATCTTGAAATCAAAATGGAATCACAGATAAATAACCTGGAGAAAAGGATTGAGAAGATGCAAGAAAGGTTTAACAAGGGCCTAAAAGAAATAAAAAAGAGTCAATATATAATGAATAATGCAATAAATGAGATCAAAAACACTCTGGAGGCAATAAATATTATAATAATGGAGGCTGAAGATAGGATTAGTGAATTAGAAGATAGAATGGTAGAAATAAATGAATCAGAGAGGAAAAAAGAAAAACAAATTAAAAGAAATGAGGACAATCTCAGAGACCTCCAGGACAATATGAAACACTCCAACATTTGAATCATAGGTGTCCCAGAAGAAGAAGACAAAAGCAAAGACCATGAGAAAATACTTGAGGAGATAATAGTTGAAAACTTCTCTAAAATGGGGAAGGAAATAATCACTCAAGTCCAAGAAACCCAGAGAGCCCCAAACAGGATAAACCCAAGATGAAACACCCCAAGACACATATTAATCAAATTAACAAAGATCAAACACAAAGAACAAATATTAAAAGCAGCAAGGGAAAAACAACAAATAACATACAAGGGGATTCCTGTAAGGATAACAGCTAATCTTTCAATAGAAACTCTTCAGGCCAGGAGGGAATGGCAAGACATATTTAAAGTGATGAAAGAAAATAACCTACAGCCCAGATTATTGTACCCAGCAAGGATCTCATTCAAATATGAAGGAGAAATCAAAAGCTTTACAGACAAGCAACAGCTGGGAGAATTCAGCACCACCAAACCAGCTCTCCAACAAATGCTAAAGCATATTCTCTAGACAAGAAACACAAAAAGGGTGTATAAACTCAAACCAAAAACAATAAAGTAAATGGCAACGGGATCATACTTATCAATAATTACCTTAAATGTAAATGGGTTGAATGCCCCAACCAAAAGACAAAGACTGGCTGAATGGATACAAAGACAAGACACCTCTATATGCTGCTTACAAGAGACCCACCTCAAAAACAGGCACACGTACTGACTGAAAATGAAGGGCCGGAAAAAGATATTCCATTCAAATAGAGACCAAAAGAAAGCAGGAGTAGCAATACTCATATCAGATAAAATAGACTTTAAAACAAAGGCTGTGAAAAGAGACAAAGAAGGCCACTACATAATGATCAAAGGATCAATCCAAGAAGAAGATATAACAATTATAAATATATGTGCATCCAACATAGGAACACCACAATATGTAAGACAAATGCTAACAAGTATGAAAAGGGAAATTAAAATTAACACAATAATAGTGGGAGACTTTAATACCCTACTCACACCTATGGACAGATCAACTAAACAGAAAATTAACAAGGAAACACAAACTTTAAATGATACAATAGACTAGTTAGACCTAATTGATATCTATAGGACATTTCACCCCAAAACAAAGAATTTCAACTTTTTCTCAAGCACACAGAGAACCTTGTCCAAGATAGATCACATCCTGGGCCATAAATCTAGCCTCAGTAAATTCAAAAAAACATAAAATCATTCCAAGCATCTTTTCTGATCACAATGCAGTAAAATTAGATCTCAATTATAGGAGAACTATTAAAAATTCCAACATATGGAGGCAAAACAACACGCTGCTGAATAACCAACAAATCACAGAAGAAATCAAAAAAGAAATCAAAATATGCATAGAAATGAATGAAAATGAAAACACAACAACCCAAGGCCTGTGGGACACTGTAAAAGCAGTGCTAAGGGGAAAGTTCATAGCAATACAGGCATACCTCAAGAAACAAGAAAAAAGTCAAATAAATAACCTAACTCTACACCTAAAGCAACTAGAAAAGGAAGAAATGAAGAATCCCAGGGTTAGTGGAAGGAAAGAAATCTTAAAAATTAGGGCAGAAATAAATGCAAAAGAAACAAGAGGGACCATAGCAAAATTCAACAAAGCCAAAAGCTGGTTCTTTGTAAGGATAACCAAAGTGACAAACCTTAGCCAGACTCATCAAGAAACAAAGGGAGAAAAATCAAATCAATAAAATTAGAAATGAAAATGGAGAGATCACAACAGAAAACACAGAAATACAAAGGATCAAAAGAGACTACTATCAGGAATTATATGCCAATAAAATGGACAACATGGAAGAAATGGACAAATTCTTAGAAAAGTACAACATTCCAAAACTGAACCAGGAAGAAATAGAAAACCTTAACAGACCCATCACAAGCATGGAAATTGAAACTGTAATCAGAAATCTTCCAGAAAACAAAAGCCCAGGTCCAGACAGCTTCACAGCTGAATTCTACCAAAAATTTAGAGAAGAGCTAACACCTATCCTACTCAAATTCTTCCAGAAAATTGCAGAGGAAGGTTAACTTGCAAACTCATTCTATGAGGCCACCATCACCCTAATACCAAAACCTGACAAAGGAGCCACAAAAAAAGAAAACTACAGGCCAATATCACTGATGAACGTAGATGCAAAATCCTTAACAACATTCTAGCAATCGGAAGCCAACAACACATTAAAAAGATCATACACCATGACCAAGTGGGCTTTATCCCCTGGATGCAAGGATTCTTCAATATTTGCAAATCAATCAATGTAATACACCACATTAACAAATTGAAAAATGAAAGCCATATGACTATCTCAATAGATGCAGAGAAAGCCTTTGACAAAATTTAACATTTATTGACTATAAAAAAAAAAACCTCTCCAGAAATCATGAATAGAAGGAAATACCTCAAGATAATAAAAGCTATATATGACAAACCCACAGCAAACTTTATCCTCAATGGTGAAAAATTGAAAGCATTTCCCCTAAAGTCAGGAACAAGACAAGGGTGCCCACTTTCACCACTAACATCCAACATAGTTCTGGAAGTTTTGGCCACAGCAATCAGAGCAGAAAAAGAAGTAAAAGGAATCCAAACTGGAAAAGAAGAAGTAAAACTCTCACTGTTTGCAGATGGCATGATCCTCTACATAGAAAACCCTAAAGACTCCACCAGAAAATTACTAGAGCTAGTCAATGAATATAGTAAAGTTGCAGGATATAAAATCAACACACAGAAATCCCTTGCATTCCTATACACTAATAATGAGAAAATAGAAAGAGAAATTAAGGAAACAATTCCATTCACCATTGCAACGAAAAGAATAAAATATTTAGGAATATATCTACTTAAAGAAACTAAAGGCCTATATATAGAAAACTATAAAACACTGATGAAAGAAATCAACAAGGACACTAATAGATAGAGAAATATACCATGTTCATGGATGGGAAGAATCAATATAGTGAAAATGTGTATACTACTCAAAGCAATCTATAGTTTCAATGCAATCCCTATCAAGCTACCAACGGTATTTTTCACAGAGCTAGAACAAATAATTTCACAATTTGTATGGAAATACAAAAAACCTCGAATATCCAAAGCAATCTTGATAAAGAAGAATGAAACTGAAGGAATCAACCTTACTGACTTCAGGCTCTACTACAAAGCCACAGTCATCAAGACAGTATGGTACTGGCACAAAGACAGAAATACAGATCAGTGGGACAAAATAGGAAGCCCAGAGATAAATCTGCACACCTATGGACACCTTATCTTTGACAAAGGATATAAATCACAGCAGGATCCTCTATGATCCACCTCCCAGAATACTGGAAATAAAAGCAAAAATAAACAAAGGGGACCTAATTAAAATTAAAAGCTTCTGCACAACAAAGGAAACTCTAAGCAAGGTGAAAAGACAGCCTTCAGAATGGGAGAAAATAATAGCGAATGAAGCAACTGACAAGCAACTAATCTCAAAAATATACAAGCAACTCCTGAAGCTCAATTCCAGAAAAATAAACAACCCAATCAAAAAATGGGCCAAAGAACTAAATAGACATTTCTCCAAAGAAGACATACAGATGGCTACCAAACACATGAAAAGATGCTCAACATCATTCATTATCAGAGAAATGCAAATCAAAAACACAATGAGGTACCGTTTCATGCCAGTCAGAATGACTGGGATCCAAAAGTCTACAAGCAATAAATGCTGGAGAGGGTGTGGAGAAAAGGGAACCCTCTTACACTGTTGTTGGGAATGCAAACTAGTACAGCAACTATGGAGAACAGCGTGGAGATTCCTTAAAAAACTGGAAATAGAACTTCCATATGACCCAGCAATCCCACTGCTGGGCATACACACTGAGGAAACCAGAACTGAAAGAGACTAATGTACCCCAATGTTCATCACGGCACTGTTTATAATAGCCAGGACATGGAAGCAACCCAGATGCCCATCAGCAGATGAATGGATAAGAAAGCTGTGGTACATATACACAATGGAGTATTCAGTTCAGTTCAGTTAAGTCGCTCAGTCATGTCCGACGCTTTGTGACCCCATGAAGTGCAGCACATCAGGCCTCCCTGTCCATCACCAACTCCCGGAGTTCACTCAAACTCATGTCCATCGAGTCAGTGATGTCATCCAGCCATCTCATCCTTGGTCGTCCCCTTCTTCTCCTGCCCCCAATCCCTCCCAGCATCAGTCTTTTCCAATGAGTCAACTCTTCACATGAAGTGGCCAAAGTACTGGAGTTTCAGCTTCACCATCATTCCCTTAAAGAAATCCCAGGGTTGATCTCCTTCAGAATGGACTGGTTGGATCTCCTTGCAGTCCAAGGGACTCTCAAGAGTCTTCTCCAACACCACAGTTCAAAAGCATCAATTCTTCAGTGCTCAGCTTTCTTCACAGTCCAATTCTCATATCCATGCATGACCACTGGAAAAACCATAGCAATGGATTATTACTCAGCCATTAAAAAGAATACATTTGAATCAGTTCTAATGAGGTGGATGAAACTGGAGCCTATTATACAGAGTGAAGCAAGCCAGAAAGAAAAACACCAATATAGTATACTAACGCATATATATGAAATTTAAAAAGATGGTAATGATAACCCTGTATGCGAGACAGCAAAAGAGACACAGATGTATAGAACAGTCTTTTGGACTGTGTGGGAGAGGGAGAGGGTAGGATGATTTGGGAGAATGGCATTGAAACATGTATAATATCATATAAGAAACTAATCACCAGTCCAGGTTCGATGCATGGTACAGGATGCCTTGGGCTGGTGCACTGGGATGACCCAGAGGGATGGTACAGGGAGGGAGGTCGGAGGGGGGTTCAGGATGGGGAACACCTGTACACCCATTGCAGATTCATGTTGATGATTGGCAAAACCAATACAATATTGTAAAGTAATTAGCCTCCAATTAAAATAATTAAATTTAAATTAAAAAAAATAAATAAATATTTAAAACGAAAACTAAGGTCATGGCATCTGGCCCCATTACTCATGTCAAATAGAAGGGGAAAATGTGGAAGTGTGACAGATTTCCTTTTCTTGGTTTCCTAAATTACTGCAGATGGTGACTGCAGCCATGAAATCAGAAGATGGTTGCTTCTTGGCAGGAAAGCTATGACAAACCTAGACAGTGAGTTGACAGACTTCTGCTGACAAAGATCCATATAGTCAAGGCTGTGGTCTTCCCAGTGGTGGTCACATACAGCTGTGAGAGCTGGACCATAAAAAAGGCAGAGTGCCAAAAAAATGATGCCTTCAAACTATAGTGCTGGAGAAGATTCCTGAGTCCCTTGGACAGCAAGGAGATCAAACCAGTGTGAATCTTAAAGGAAATCAACCATGAATACTCATTGGGAGGGCTGATGCTGAAGCCAAAGCTTCAGTATTTTGGCCACCTGATTTGAACAACTGGCTTATTGGAAAAGTCCCTGATGCTGGGAAAGATTAAGGGCAGAAGGAGAAGAGGGCATCAGAGGATGAGATAGCAGGATGGTATCATCCATGCAGTAGCCATGAACTTGGGCAAATTCTAGGAGATGGTGAGTGACAGGGAGGCCTAGGGTGCTGCAGTCCACAAGGTCACAATGAGGTGAACACAACTGGCTACTGAACAACAACAACAACAACAAAAATCTAACTATTGATAATCTTTTTACTTTAGGTAATCACTCTTTAGAACAATTAAAATACAAAAAAATTAAATTTTATTTACCTTAATTATGTCACTAAGATCTCTCTTCCTTTTCTTTGTGTAGATGAAAGGTTCTTTTGGTGTCATAGTCTTTCTGCCTGTATAAGTTTCTTTGAATATTTCTTAAAGAACAAGTATACTGGCAATGAATATTTTTCCACTGTTTTTTATCTAAAAACATAACATTTATCTTTTATATTCCAGAGATATATTTGCTGGTGGAGAGGGCACCTCCCCACACACTCCTTTTGTACTTTAAAGGCATTACTCCAGGGTCTTCTGATTTTCATAATTTTCTTTGTAATTCTTATCTTTGTTACTCTGTATATTTTTTTTTTTCCGGATTGCCTTCCAGATTTTCATATTTCTCTTTAGTTTTCAAGAATTTTGTTAAGATATGTAATGTGTGAGTATGTGTGTGTGTGAGAGAGAGAGTCTGTGTGTGTCTGGGTAGATGGGGAAAGATTTATTTTGTTTAGTCTTGTGTAAGACTTTTGGCTCTATTGTTTATTATATAAATCTCTTACAGTGTTTTTATGTCTATCATTTATATTTTATGTTTTACTGTACTTTCTTTTTGCTAAAATGCTATACCTCTTTATTCATATTATACACCTTTTCCACTAAAGCCTTTAACATCTTAATAAGAATTATTTATATTTCCCATCCAAATGTTCAAATAACAGTATATTTGACTCTTATTCTGTTGATGATTTTATCCTTCACCAGTGTTTTTATTTTCTTGTTCATTTATATGTTTCATAATTTGTGGTTAAAAGAGATATAACTTTTGCAAGGCAGTGGAGACTGAGTTAAATATTATTTATTCTTGGGAGTGGACTTTCCTTTCTTCACTCTCTGGATGGAGCATTGAATAAATTTAGTTAAGCATTGAGTTCAGTTTTGGCTTTTCTGTTATTATGGTTTTACTCAGAACATAGCCAGTTTTCAAATTCTTCCAACATTACCTCTGTTTAGAGTAAAGGCTAGAGGATTATTTATAATGCTGCTCAATTCTCCATTTAAATTTTCTCTTCATTCCTGTGTCACAAAGAGGGTATTGCTTCAAGCTCCTAGCCCTTCCCAAGCAGTATTTTGGATAGCCCTTACTTGTTCTTTCACATTTGCTAGCTTTGTGGTGGGAGCTGGTGTCTCCTGAATGAGAAGGTCTTCACTCCCGTTCTGGTTTGGCCTCAGTCTTAGATAGGTGATGAGTCCCTGAGTAAGCATATGTAAGCCTTTCTCAGTGAGCCGGCTCTGCCACTAGTGACAGGGGATGTTTAATGATCTGGCCATCTGGCCCTAGGATGTTATTCTGCCCCTTCTCAAGGACAGAAGAAGTTTCTTTTGTCTTTTTCTTTTCACTAGTATTGATAGGTGTTTATCTGTGCCCTGAAAATGACAGACTTCACTGCCCTACTCCCAGCTGTCTAAGGCTTTTCTCTGCAGAGATATAGGCAAGTCTTGCCCACAGCAGCTGTTGTTCCCCTTCCCCAGGTCTTCATCAGAAAAGATGCTTTTTGGAGTCTCTTGCAATGCCCACAACATTTCTCATGAGTAACTCATGTTGTCATTAGAGAAGAGCATACAAGTTTGAATTAATTTCTCTTGTGCTAAAATTTCCAAGATTTCTATACTTTCATGATAACCCAAAGTCAGCCTTTATCTATTGATTTACATTTATTAAAAATTATTCTTCACTGTTGGTGGGAATGTAAATTGATACAGCCACTAAGGAAGACAGTATGGAGATTTCTTTAAAAAAAACAAAACAAAAAACTAGGACTGAAACTACCATTTGACCCAGCAATCCCACTACAAGGCATATACCCTGAGGAAACCAAAATAGGAAAAGACACATGCACCTCAATGTTCATTGCACACAATTTACAGTAGCTTGGACATGGAAGCAACCTAGGTGTCCATCAATAGATGAATGGATAAATAAGATCTGGTACATACATACAATGGAATATTACTCAGTCATAAAAAGGAACACAATTGAGTCAGTTCTAATGAGGTGTATAAATCTAGAGCCTATTATACAAAATGAAGTAAGTCAGAAAGAAGGCAAATATCATACATTAATGCATATATACAGAATGTAGAAAGATAGAACTGATAAACCTATTTGCAGGGCAGCAATGGATATGCCTTTTCATACTGTTCAGATGACACCACCCTTATGGCAGAAAGTGAAGAGGAACTAAAAAGCCTCTTGATGAAAGTGAAAGAGGAGAGTGAAAAAGTTGGCTTAAAGTTCAACATTCAGAAAACGAAGATCATGGCATCTGGTCCCACCACTTCATGGGAAATAGATGGGGAAACAGTTGGAAACAGTGTCATACACGTGTGAAATATTTGTAAGCTCACTAAGGCTAACTGAGAAACTGTTAATGGGCCAGAAGTAACCAATCTAGGGATCTAATTATTATAGGCCCTGGCTGGGTGCACTCCTGTCTGAGTGTTTCCATCTTACCAAACTTAAATTTATGCTTAAGTGACATATATCTGTTGGAAATTTTGGAATTATAAAACAACATCTTTCTGAGGCACTCCTTCCAAAGGAGGAAATTTTTTTTTTCTTAATGGCTTATATGATTATTGTGTCTTCCTTAGAAAATGATTGACTGAGAAAATGCACAAAATGAAAATTGATAATTATGCTTTATTAGGCAGACTTTTGGAGAAGACAATGGCACCCCACTCCAGTACTCTTGCCTGAAAAATCCCATGGACAGAGGAGCCTGGTAGGCTGTAGTCCATGGGGTCACTAAGAGTCAGACACGACTAAGCGACTTCACTTTCACTTTTTACTTTCATGCAATGGAGAAGGAAATGGCAACCTACTCCAGTGTTCTTGCCTAGGGAATCCCAGGGTCAGGGAAGTCTGATGGGCTGCCTTCTATGGAGTCGCACAGAGTCGGACATGACTGAAGCAACTTTAGCAGCAGCAGCAGGCAGACTTTGGGCTCAGCTGGTAAAGAACCCACCTGCTATGCAGGAGACCCTGGTTTGATTCCTGGGTTGGGCCATTCCCCTTGAGAAGGGATAGGCTACCCGCTCTGGTTTTCTTGAACATCCCTGGTGGCTAGGTGGTAAAGAATCTGCCTGCAATATGGGAGGCCTGGGTTCGTTTCCTGGGTTGGGAAGATTCTCTGGAGGAGGGCAGGGCAACCCACTCTAGTATTCTTTCCTGGAGAATTCCATGTCAGAGGCAATAGTCCATGGGGTTGCAAAGAGTTGGACACAACTGAGCAACTAAGCACAACATGGCACAGGCAGACTTTACTGAGAAATTAAGCCTGGATACAGCCTCTCATATAGCTCTGGGACTATTTCAAATAGGCAAGGAGAGGGCCAGGATATATAGGAATTTTTGCAAAAACTAAACTAAAGTAAAAGTAATTGAACATCAAAAGATTGCTGCTAATTAAAGAAAACCAAGAAGTCTCAAGTTAATGAATTTAGCATTTTTCTATGTATGGGATGATGCAAGAGTGTGAGTTCATTGAAATTATTCCTTTGATATGTGCTTTAGCTGCCTAGAGCCAGTATCCTGATTTTTTTTTTAATTCTGAATTTTCTTCAGGGTATACCACTGGGCCAATACAGTGGTTAATGGCTTTATGACCACATCCTTCGTTTACTGAATCCCAAAGAACATTTTTTGTCCACATGAGGAAGCACTAACATTCATTCTCTTCTTGGAAGAGTGTCCTTCTGATCTTTTGAGTTAGTTGATTTCTCTGTAAACTCAGCTCTTTAATGTGTACAAGAAGATTATGATTTTGTATATTACCCAATGTTTTGTTGTTGTTATAAGGGTGAGAGTGATGGTCGATAAAACTTTCCATATCCTAAGACTAAGTTGAAAGTTGCAGGGATATTTTAAGATAAATTGTGCAATGGCATATGTAGCTCTAAAATATAAAGATATACTCTAGCCAAGATTTGGAATTGCTAAGTAATTAAATATGAGTATAATGATAATTCAGTCCTTAGTTATGTGAAGTTTAATGAATATGTAATAGTATGCTTTAGATCATTTCAGAGTAACTACAATGTTCTCTTTGTATTAAATGAATGCTCCATATATCAGAACTCTAAGACAATCTCAGAAGAGGGAAGTCACACAATTCAAGATATATACATCTCTTCTGGTGTCTTTCTGAATAGCAGGGAAAAATGAATCAAAAAAATATATAATTAATTTTTTAAAAAGGTGCTGCCAGACATTGGAAGAATAAGCTGTCTCTATTTGCTAGCTAAATCCCTGAAATTGAAAGAAATATATGTTAGTCATATACAAAGGTAAAAGACAGAACTTACTTGCCTGACTCTTCTCTAAAGTAAGTAAATGAATCTACTTTCATTTACAACTCTACTTTACAAAACGTTCCACTAAATTTCAGGAATTATTGTATCCATTGACACAAGAAGGAAAACCATTTGGGATTTACTTTCATAACCCTGGGAGTTTTAGTTTCTTCTAACAGAAGCACTATTTCTATTCTAGCAAAAGATATATAGTACAATTATATCCTCAAATATATCCAAAATGAGTGAATTTTATAAGAGGGGGATAAAGTGAGATGTGTTTCCAATAAAACATTGACCAATCCCAGATTTTAAATAACATTCAGTATCATCAATGTTTTCCTTCCAAATCAGCCTGCATGTATCCTTGAACAGTTCTTGCCCTCAGAGTTACCTAGATATTGTTACAAGAAAACAGAAAAAGAAGAGTGGAGGAAGATTGCTAAAACCTTTACTTTCTTTCTGCTTTAACTGTGAGAGAAGCAGCTATTTTTATCTTGATGATTTATTTATGAGATATAAGAAAGAAGCCTGGAGTGGAACATTCTTCTGAACTGGTTATGAGCATCAAGGAAAAGGGATGCTTTGCTTAAAATAAAAACCGACCCTACTAGTGCCCTGATTGTGAATCATGGCTTTTGTGACTGATGTTGTTGTTTGAAATGATTTCCTTTCTTGATTAGCTTTCATTCTCACCTGTTCTATACTGCCTGGTCCCTGCTGAGCTAACCCTGAGAATAAAGGTGTTTCTGTGAAATTTTTAATTCTGTTTCCTGCCACTTGGAGTTCAAAGTTTGTCTGAACTCCATGAGCTTCCTCAATTCACATGCAACTTTTGGGCCTTTGAAATTTGCCCAGTAAGAAAAGAACAAAGTTGTGGCCAGTATTAGATGAAAATCCTAGGATAATTGTGGGATCTTGTAAAATCCACTGTATACAGCATATGTCACAAATGGAACAGGAAGAACCCCAACTCATATCCACAACCCCTGGAGGTTGCTTTGTCCACAGTTCAGAATGTACTAAAGGTAAAACATCTCTTATTTACATGTCTTTGCTGATTGGTTCTTTATGTGTCTGAGTACTGTATTCTGAACTTTAATAGATTAATTTCTTATGTAATAAAGCACCTCAGTGAGTTTCAAGATAGAAAGAAAATGGCCTTGTCTAGAGATAGAAAACTATTCTGTTAAATAGGTTAACAAGCATATGCAGGTCTTTCTTTATAACCTGGAGGAAGAGGAGAGTGGAAATCTAGTAATATGAAAAGAGATTGGGCCTGAGGAATAAATATGTGATATCTGAAGTACCTTGATGAAGAGGGAAGTCTAGTATTCAATTTGGTGCTTTTCCTTATCATATATTGTTACACAATTCCCCAAACTCCATTACCCCTAAATCCTCAATTATTATCTCCTATACAATGTTATATGTGGTAAATCTTGATGTGATGTTAGATATGGGTGGATGAAGGAAAGAGAGACCATATAAATGGAAGAATAAAGCACAATGGTGAGAAAAACTACAAGTAGTAGCTAAAGAAACAGTCAGACTTAAGGGATTCATTCTGCTTTAGCTTCTGTTATTTTTCATTTGACAAACAAGAAAAAAGAGATCATTGGATGGATAGCTGATGCTCATGCTTAGAATCACATAGCACATCAGTTTTCTTACAACAGTTAAAGGCAGTAGGACTGGAAGGAGTTATTAGTCAGACCCTAATAGCTGTGTTAAATTCAAATGTCTCCTAAAATATTTGAAATTCAAATGAAAGGTGAACAACTATCTAAGGCTTGTCTGTGTGCATTTTAAGTCACTTCAGTCATGTCCAATTCTTTGCGATCCTTATGGACAGTAGCTCACCAGGCTCCTCTGTCCATGGGATTCTCCAGGCAAGACCAATGGAGTGAGTTGCCATCCCCTTCGCCTAGGGATTTTCCTGACCAAGGAATCGAACCCACATCTTCTGCGGCTCTTGCATTGCAGATGGATTCTTTACCGCTGAGCCACCAAGGAAACTCAATTAAGGATTAAATGGGTCAACTTAGGAATTAGCTGGGCAAACAAGGCAGCATAAAGTTTGCACATGTTCACTTTTACTGATTTACAACTGGGCTTTGAAGAGATTCTTTCTTGAGTGTCTATAAAACCTTTTTTTTTTTTTAAGAATTCCATTATTTGCAGAGAGTATCATTTATATGTGCTTAATCTTCCTCTTGAAACATCAAGACATTAGCTTTATCTAATGCATAATCAATTCTTTAATCAGTGGTCTTTCAATACAGATGTGTTGCACTTGAGGTATCTCTTTTTTTGAGGTATGTCTCAATGATCTATTACTGCTGTTACTGCTGCTAAGTCACTTCAGTCGTGTCGGACTCTGTGTGATCCCATAGATGGTAGCCCACCAGGCTCCCCCATCCCTGGGATTCTCCTGGCAAGAACACTGGAGTTGGTTGCCATTTCCTTCTCCAATGCATGAAAGTGAATAGTGAAAATGAAGTTGCTCAGTCGTGTCCTACTCTTAGAGACCCCATGGACTGCAGCCCACCAGGCTCCTCCATCCATGGGATTTTCCAGGCAAGAGTACTGGAGTGCGGTGCCATTGCCTTCTCCAGATCTATTACTAGTTATTATTAAATATATAAGTTCATGAATGGAGTAGCATTTTGCAAACTAAAATGGATTCAGGTTTACCATATAAAGGAAATTCTATATCTTACATTCTAAGATTTAATTGAAGTAAAACGTGTAAAAGTAAAGTTAGTTCAAAGAGCTAACCTGGCCCTGTCAACTGGACCACAATACACATATGACTGTAATCTTGTGTATGGCATGATACAAATAAATGCAGAGGTGTTCTGTCATTGATTTGATTTTATATTGTTTTCTCAACTGTGATTTTTAGTAACTTGAAGCCCATACATTATGCAAAATTAACTTTTTTCTGGGCAAGTGTCAAGCCCACCTTTCTTCATACAACATTTTCACTTGTGTTGACATATAGGTCATGTCCATAAACTTTAAGCAGATGATTTTATTGCTAGGGGGTATTTTTTTATAACAATGAAAACTCACCATAGGTCACCGCTCTTTAACAAGAAAAGTGAAATATTTGCTTAAACATAGAAAGTAAATTTTATAACTTGAAATAATTTTCCTAAAACCCTATTTAGTATTGTTTTAACCAAATAATGGGCTTCCCTGTTGGCTCAGACAGAAAAGAATTTGCCTTTCTATTCAGGAGACTGGGTTTGATCCTGGGTAAAGAAGATTCCCTGGAGAAGGGAATGGCAACCTACTCCACTATTTTTGCCTGGAGAATTTCATGAACAGAGGAGTCTTGCAGTCTGTGGCCCATGGGGTCACAATGAGTTGGACACAACTGAGCAACACTAAGCAAATAATACTTAATTCAATAACAGATAGCAAACTTGTACTGCCATTTTGGAGGGTTTTTCTTTTGTTTGCTGTGGATTTATCACAACCAGGCTACTTACAACCATGATTATTAAATAAAAAATTTCTTTTCAAATAAGTACTTTATTCTGGGTTTCCCTGGTGGCTCAGTGGTAGAGACTCCACCTGCCAATAAGAAGACCAGGATTCATTCCCTGGGTCAGGAATATCCCCTGGAGAACGAAATAGCAACCCACTCTAGTATTCTTGCCAGGAAAACTCCATGGACAGAGGAGCTTGGAAAGCTTTCAGAGTCAGACACAACTTGGTGACTAAACCGCAGCAACTCTATACTTGTAGTTTCAAGTAAAGGAAAGTTTAATTATTTTTTTCTGACCTATGGCAAATAAATCAGGAAACATTTAGAGGCAATGCAATGGAATAGAAAGAACTAGGGCTTTGGAATGCACAGACACAAGTAAATATTGACTCCCCAGCTTTCCAGATTGACCACATGTGTTTTTAATAAAGATTTTTCAGAATCATTTTTTCATCTGAAAGGTTAAGAGAATAATACTATGGCACACATATGGAGTGAAGTTGACTCACATGAAACGTCCAGCAGGGTGCCTTGGATACAGTAGACATCTCACAAATACCAAAGTTTCTCCTCTTGAACTTTACCTTTGAACATATCAAACAATAAATATATCACTACTTGTTCAAAGGTATAGTAGCATATTGGTCAAGAGAAGTGGGTATAGGGCCAGTGTTCTGGGGTTCACAGATGGTTTAAATATTTGCTTCCCATTAGACCCTAGACTAATTACTTAACTTCACCATGCTCTAGTTTATTTACCTGTTAAACAGGGTAAATAAAAGTATCTACTGTATACAGTGTTATGACAAATCAATGCACCCATTTAGAACTTTTACAAAAATATTTGGCACATATTAATTAGTCAACAAATTATAAGTATGGTTTTTGTTGTTAACTATTCAAAATGTGTACAGCCCTACAGTGAGATCTGATGTGACATGGAATATTCAGATATACTCAAACTATTAGTAAGGTAAAAACAATTTTTAAGAAAATGCACAGATTTCTAATGAGGATGAAATGCTTTAAAGCACTTTTGATACCTTGAAAATACCTTGTTGATAAGCTGGCAATTTTAATCTATTGCTATAATAAATATCTTACCATCATAATTCTAAGTTACACTCAAAATAAACACAATAAGACAGTGTTTTTAAAACTATTTTGTTATTTAAAGTTCTAATGAATTCATTATTCCGAATGGACTAATTTCTACATTAGTGCAAATTTACTTAAATTGGCCTTCCTTGAGATACTCTTTAATTCAATAAACTTTTCATTGCAGAAGGAAACCCCAATTATTGAAGTTATATTGTGACCAAACACACAAATACACCCAAGAGATGAGGATTTACCAATGTGTTATCCATTCAGGTTAAATGACTTGGGGTTCCAGTGCAGTAAAATTCTTCTTTAAGCACAACTGTGTTGCCAATATTCTCTCATAGAATGAAAAATTAGTATTCCAGCCAACTCTGGTCTGAAAACTAAATTAGAAATGAACTTAGAAGAAGAAAATTTCTCACCTTCATTTCTATAGAAAAATAAGATCTTAACATGAATTAGAGCCTAGAAAACAAATATTGATAAGGACCTTTTATCCATACAAGCAAGTACTATTAAAAACAATCACTCATTTTAGTATAAAATGTAATGTTAGCACTTTCAACCCAGAGGCCAATTTTATCTTTGATTTTTTGAAACTCATCATCAGAAGCAGGAAAAGCATCCAATTATGGAGATGCCTTCCAAAAGAGCACTGACAACCCCCACGTGCACCCCTGATTTTATCAAACTCATGCAACATTTTATCATAAAGTCATATCTGCTTGCCTTATAATTTTTCAACAAATAATGGAAAGAACACCCCAGATCTAGAGTCTGATCTGTGTTCAAGTGTTAACTTTCTGTTGGAATCACCGAAATTAAGCAAGAAGGAAGAATGAGAGGAAAAGAAAAGAAACCTCATTAGAGTAAATGGTAAACATAGAAGAAAATGTATCAAAATGAAGAAAGAGAAGGTAAGGGTTAAGACAGAGACATGTTAATTTAACCTGTAGTATCTGAGCATGTACCTCATGAAAAATTAGTCATAGCTGAAATGGATCCATAGTCTGATTATCACTGATGCTAGAAAAAGATAAGTCCTCTCATTTAAAGTATCCATGTTGTCTTCAATAGCTTGACATTCTGCTTCAAAGAAGGAGAGCAGAAAAAAATAGACAAAAGGACTGATCCCTCCAGGATCAGAGAAATGCAAACTGATAGAAAGTTCATGTATATGTAAATTGTTTGGTATCATTCAGTTGATACCAGGCTTGAGAACCGAGGACAAATTGCTTTCCAAGTGTCCCAAATATTAGGCAACAAACCTGGATGTTGAAGCCATGGAAAAATCACTATTTATGGAGAAATATTAATGGTTCACAAATCTTGAGTACCTACTTTGACCATACGTTGTACTTGGTGCTTGATTTGTAATATAGGGGAAAATTTATGGTTTGATTGTCCATGCCTTATCTAGAACACATCATTTCATTTTCTGGTTTTGATTTTATCAGAGCTGTTTTACAAGTCTCCAATTTATGGATAGCTGATAGCAATGAAAAATAGCGTCTTCATACAGATATTAATTTTTTGCCCCAGAAGTTCAACTGACTTAAGGTGAGAAGAGCTAGTTTGACCTTCATTTTTATATTGATTTCATTTTCACCTTATATTGNTTTTTTTTTTTTTTTTTTACTTAAGACTTTGTGGTTTTAAAGAAGCTTTAGGTTCACAGCAAATTGAAAGGAAGACATCTAAATACATTAATTAACTAAAAGGATTTCTCATATATCTCCTGCCCCCACGCACGTAAATGGGGGCAGTAGGTGCTTCCTGCATGATCAACATCCCCCAGCAGAGTGGGATATCATTAATATTGGTGAACCTATATTGACACATAATCACCCAAAGCCCATAGTTCACACTAGATTCGCTCTTAGTGCTATGTATTCCATGGATTTGGATAAATATGTAATGAAGTATGCTGCACTGGATGAAGCAATGCTGGACTGGATGAATCACAAGCTGGAATCAAGATTTCTGGGAGAAATATCAATAACCTCAGATATGCAGATAACACCACCCTTATGGCAAAGTGAAGAAGAACTAAAGAGCCTCTTGATGAAAGTGAAAGAGAGGAGTAAAAAATTTGGCTTAAAACTCAATATTCCAAAAACTAAGATCATGGCATCTGGTTCCATCGCTTCATGGCAAATAGATGGGGAAACATTGGAAAAAGTGACAGACTTTATTTTGGGGGCCTCCAAAATCACTGCAGATGTTGACTTCAGCCATGAAATTAAAAGATGCTTGCTCCTTGGAAGAAAAGTTATGACCAACCTAGACAGCACATTAAAAAGCAGAGTTATTACTTTTCCAACAAAGTTCCATCTAATCAAAGCTATGGTTTTTCCAGTAGTCATGTATGGATGTACTATAAAGAAAACTGAGTGCTGAAGAATTGATGCTTTTGAACAGTGATGTTGGAAAAGACTCTGGAGAGTCCCTTGGACTGCAAGGAGATCCAACCAGTCCATTCTGAAGGAGATCAGTCCTGAATATTCATTGGAGGAAATGGTGCTGAAGCTGAAACTCCAATACTTTGACCATCTGACGTGAAAAACTGACTCATATGAAAAGACCCTGATGCTGGGAAAGAATGAAATCAGGAGGAGAGGGGACAAGAGAGGATGAGATGGTTAGATAGCATCACCAACTTAATGGACTTGAGTTTGAATAAGCTCCAGGAGTTGGTGATGGACAGGTAGCCTGGCATGTTGTAGTCCATGGGGTCACACAGAGTCGGACACGACTGAGTGACTGAACTAAACTAAACTGTAATGAGGTATATCCATCATTAGGATATCATACAGACTATTTTCACTCCAGTCAATATCTTCCATTCTCTCCCTAGTCATACCCTCCCAATCTACACACAGACATACACACAACCGCTAGCAATTTTTGCCTTTTTCTGAATGCTCTATAGTTGGAATGATACAGCATGTGACCTCTCTGATTGGCTTCTTGAATTTGCTTTTTAATTAGCTTTTTAAAGCAGGACAATTTATAGTCCAGAGAATGGGCAGGTAATAAAAAAAAAAAAAAAGGGAAAAATTCTTAGTCACATAGACTGGTGTGTCTAGGAGCAAAGTATTTTAAGATATAAAGGAATCTTCCTAGCCATCTTTTCATGTCTGAAATAAATCTTTCAAGGTGATACCTAATTCACTTATATGTAACCTTAGCTCAGTGTGTAGAGTAGAGAAAATGGCAAGACCTGAGAATTAACTGACAGTTTGGGAATCACGGGGAGCTAATAATTATGCTGGCTTCTCCTCCTGATTCCAAAGTGCAAACATGCTTTAAACAGATTGCCAGTTCCCCCAGGGAAGAGAGAAGGAAATGGCTGGATTAAAGTCAGAAAGCAGGGAGCCAAAAAAATCTAGTATTCATTACCATCTCCATCAATGAATATTTATCGAGCTCCCACAGAGAACCTAGTATCAAGGCTCAGAAATTCAGAGAAGTAAATACAATTTAGAGCAGTAAAATTTCTCCTTATCCAAGGCTGCCGCATGGCAGTGGGGAAGAACCCTCGGTGCCAAAGGAAGGGAGAAGACAGAGCCAGTATAAAGCAGACTCTTCAACTTTCAGAAAAAAAAATAAATCCTGTTGCAATGTAGGGTTAATTTCTCATGTCTGCCTAATTACTTAAAGCTAAAGTTTTAGTCTATTTTTTAAAAATATCCATGGACACTATACAGCTTCCTTGCTTTATATTTTGGAGCTTTCAAAGTTTCAGGTTTGG
>SJYQ01001608.1:365581-405393 GCA_006410935.1 Redunca redunca | reverse complement strand
AAAAAAAAAAAACACAAGGCATTTCATTAGAAGACTTATATGTCTACTCAAAGTGGAGTAACTGTAAAATGGTGGCATTTTGAATCTTATATGCAAATTATATCTTTGAACTATAATTGTATGTGATTTCCAGTATTATAATTTGAAAGCATCATCAGTTTACTTTTGTGTGGACAGTCATGACCGTGAATGTCTATCTGCACTCTTGATAAAAGTATACAGTTATTTCATAAAACAACTTTCTGTGATTCCTCCTCCAGAGGTGCCTAATTGAAGTGATAAAGTGAGAGAAGTCGCTCAGTCGTGTCTGACTCTTTGCGACCCCATGGACAGTGGCCTACTAGGCTCCGCCATCCATGAGATTTTCCAGGTAAGAATACTGGAGTGGGTGCCATTTCTTTCCCCAGAAGATCTTCCCAAACCAGGGATCGAACCCGGGTCTCCTGCATTGCAGTCAGACTCTTTACCTTCTGAGCCACAGGGAATTGATAAGGTGAATTCAATTCATGCTGATGCTGGAAACAGCTGGCACAAGTGTTGTCCTTCTGTGCAGACAAGGTAGATCTGGTGCTCTGTGGATTACACAGGTTTCTGAAGTGATGCTGCCATCCTCCATCATGCCAATTTCTTGAAATTAGCCTTACCCTGACATAGCACTGGCATGGGACAATGGTCAGCTTCCACCTGCCGTGGGCCAGATATTGTTTCTAGGAGAAAGGGAGATAAGACTGAAGACTACTTTGACATTATTCAATTCTGGCAATCACAACAAACTGTGGAAAATTATTAAAGAGATGGTAATACCAGAGCACCTGACCTGCCTCTTGAGAAATCTGTATGCAGATCAGGAAGCAACAGTTAGAACTGGACATGGAGCAACACACTGGTTCCAAACAGGGAAAGGACTACGTCAAGGCTGTATATTGTCACCCTGGTTATTTAACTTATATGCAGAGTAGATCATGAGAAACGCTGGGCTGGATGAAGCACAAGCTGGAAACAAGATTGCCAGGAGAAATATCAATAACCTCATATTTGCAGATGACACCACACTTACGACAGAAAGCGAAAAGGAACTAAAGAGCCTCTTGATGAAAGTGAAAGAGGAAAGTCAAAAAAGCTGGCTTAAAACTCACCATTCAGAAAACAAAGATCATAGCATCTGGCCCCATCACATCACGGCAAATAGATGGGGAAACAGCGGCTGTCTTTATTTTGGGGGGCTGCAAAATCATTGCAGATGGTGACAGCAGCCATGAAATTAAAAGCCACTTACTCCTTGGAAGAAAAGTTATGACCAACATAGACAGTATATTAAAAAGCAGAGACATTACTTTGCCAACAAAGATCCATCTAGTCAAAGCTGTGGTTTTTCCAATAGTCATGTATGGATGTGAGACTTGGATTGTAAAGAAAGCTGAGCGGTGAAGAATTGATGCTTTTGAACTGTGATGTTAAAGAAGATTCTTGAGAGTCTCTTGGACTGCAAGGAGATCCAACCAGTCCATCCTAAAGGAAATCAGCCCTGAATATTCATTGGAAGGACTGACGCTGAAGCTGAAACTCCAATATTATGGCCACCTGATGCAAAGAGCTGGCTCATTGGAAAAAAAACACTGATGCTGGGAAAGATTAAAGGCAGAAGGAGAAGGGGACGACAGAGAATGAGATGGTTGAATGGCATCACTGACTCAATGGTCATGAGTTTGAGAAAACTCTGGGAGTTGGTGATGGACAGGGAGGCTTGGCATGCTGCAGTCCATGGGGTCGCAAAGAGTCAGACACGAGTGAGTGACTGAACTGAACTGAACTGAATTCTGGCAAGTTCTAAATGAAAGGACACATTCAATTTGAAGAGAAATAACTTGCTTTTGGATTCATGGATGGCACTAGGAGACTAAATTTAAAACATTATTCACAAGGTCATTTTCCATGGAAACGCTGCCCCAGAATGAAATGTATGTAGGGGAGGATTGGTTTTGTATCAGAAGTGAGTGAGTAAAGAACATATTGTCCCTGTGTGGTCCACACCAGCTTTCCATTCTCCCTGCTCTTTCTGTTTCCTCTGATTCTGTCCCCATCTTCAAAAATGTTTCTCCACCTTGGGACTATTGATGATTAGAACTAGATAATTGTTCATTGTGGAAGACCATTCTGTTTATTGTTATGTTTATCAGCATTTCTTCCTTCTATCCACTAGAAGCTAGTTGCACATTCCAAAGTTGTGCTAATCAATTGAAAACTGTTTCCAGCTGTTCCAAATCACCCCTAGGGACAAAATCTCTTCCTGAAGAAAATCGCTAACCTATACATGGGTGTATGTCTTCCAACATTGCCATTACCAGCTGTGTAATCATGGCCAAATATCTTCATCTTTCTATACAACAGTTTTAACGTTTTAATATTTGTAGAATTTTCTACATGTCGTCCCTCTCCATTCACTCCTTTCTTTTTCCCAGGACTTAAGATTTCCAGTGAGTTCAGTGCAGATTTTCTTCCATACCTTTACAGTGTATGTACTCTACACACTCTACCTGCCTTCTAGTCAAAGCTGAATCTGCTTTCCCATTGACATAGTTTTGCCTCCTTCTTTCAAAACTGCAGGAATATGTATTCCATAGACACCCTCAGAAATTTGGATAATAAATTAATAAGTTAAGTGATACTGAGTAATTGTTGGACTAATGGAAGAATATATCAATAATTTTCATGGCACCAGTTTCCTCCACTTGACTAAAGTATCGTCCACTCTATAAAAGCAATTTTTCCTCAAATTTTTTTCTGTTACTTACATCAGAAACTGACTGAGTGAAAAGATTTTTAAATTATGACCTCAGTTTTGCCTATAATGTTCTCTCCAAATATCAAAGTGCCCTTATTGCTGATTATAGCAGAAGTCCCGTTACTTTCCCAAATCACTTATATCTATGATATATGATGCCCCATGCCATTTCAGCCTAATATACAATAAAGAATTTGGTTTAAATAATAATAGAAGCAAAAGATAATAATAATTTTGTTAAGAACTTACTAAGTGAAAGCACTGAAAAATTGCCTAAAATATGTCATTTCTCTCTGATTCATCAAATTATTACCCCTGTCCAACATCATATATGATTCTTCTTTTGCCTATCCCTAGGGTTAGATTTTCCTTTCCTACAAAATGTTTTTCTGAAGGGTTTATGGAAGAACAATTGATTCCATTGGGGTTTTTTAACCCTGCAGGCAAGCATCATTTCCAGCTGTCCATAACTGTCTGCCCCATACAACACACTGAGCTTTTATATAATTGTATTTTCAGTTGATACATCATTTAAGGCAGAGAGACATCATACATTTTTGTAAACACACAATTTAAAACATAAACTATTTTCTTTATAAACATCAAGTGTAGGATTTAACTATACATACTTGAAGTCTACTTTCTATCTTGGGACTTAACGGTTTTAATATTTTAAGCTCTAGTATGTTTAAAATTTGAATAATCAGATTCTACTCTGAACGTCTTGAAATTCAGAGTTGGTTATCCATAAATAAAAAACTAGTGCTTCTCAGTTATGTAAAAAGTCACATATAACAAAAGGAATAGGCTGTTCTTAGGGGAAAAAAGATTATTTCATCTTGACTGAGAACAATACTAAGGGTAACAAGATCAGTGCTTAGATGAACATGAGAACAACAGGCACAGACAGAGGGCGGACTTGCTTAGCCAGGTCCTTTGCCTCAAGACTTAAGGTGCAAGGTTCATGGAGGAAAGATTGCTTTTGAGAGGCTTGATGAACCACTGCAGAAGACCTTGCTTACAGGAAATAGAGCAACCGGATATTCTTTCTTAGACAAAATGGTTATCATCATCATTATTATATTATTATGTTAATGGCTCAAAGCACAAAAACACAGTATTATTAAAATACAACTTATGGGTGGTGTAATGCTATCATGTCTTATACTCCAGGAGGATTCAATTGAGAAAAGTTACCCATAAACCATCTGTCTGCTAGTGTACTATCTTTTTAAAAAATTAATGTAAATCTCATACAAAGTTGATAAAAAGATTGATAAAGATCACAGTGTGGAGTTTTGACACTGTGACATCAATATTTATCATCCAAAATCTTTTCTAATTTCCAATATGAGCCAAAGAAAAAGCAAGACACTACTAAAACACAAGCCATTCCTAACAGTCTATGTCATTGGACACCATGAACCCAACCAACTGGTCTTACTGTCCCTTGAATAAGAAATCAGTCTGTGCAATTTTCCTTTTATTTAGGGTTCTCTTCCTCTAGAATTCCCATTGATGGCTTCCTTATTTTCTCCTGGTTTCTGTCCAAATTTCATTTTATCCCTGAAGCCTTCTTTATCCATTATAAGAATGTCTGCATCCATATCCTCTCTGGCATTTCCTATCTCCTTATTCTGTTTCATTTTTCTCCAAGAAAAAAAATAAAAAACTGTTACTTATGTGCTCGTTTTCCTCTGTCTTCCTCTAATAGTAAAAGACAGAATATATGTAGAATGTATTCTACACACACACGTATCACACACACACACACACATATCTGTGTGTATATATATACACGTGTGTATATATATAAGAGAGAGAGAAAGAAAATATGGCATACAAAAATAGAATGGTGGCTCCATGAGCAGAGACTTTGTTCTGTTCTCTGTTGTATCAGTGGCACCTTGAAGAATGACTGATACATAATTAGGTACTTAATATGTATTTGTTGAAAGAGTCAACTAGGTTATCAATTAACAAGTCAAATTAGAGCTCTCTTTCAGGGAATCAATTGGAACTGAGGAAGAAAACTTAGCAATTATAGATGTTATGCTTTGAGACTCTCTACCAGGTCCCCAGACTTGTAGTAAGAAGCAAAGACCATTTTATAAGTTTTGATTGACTTATGAAGCATTTTCAACTTTGTCAATATTAAATAAAATCAGAAGATTTCATACAAAAGTAAAGATTTCTGGATACTTCTGAATATCAGAATCTCACTCTCTCATTTCCAAATGGGAAAGCTATCTGGGGCCACATGGTGTCTTGTTCATTTACACCAGTGGAGATCACCACAACTTACTGACTTTCTACTTTTTTTTTCTCTTCTTCTAGTTATGTTATTTGCCTGACTGCTGAAAGCATTTAAAGTTTCAATTTTTTTCCCTAAGTATTTGAGTGCTTTGCCTAACCACTTAAGGAAATTAATGGCTAATTATAGAAAAGGTGGATCATTATAACTAGAGTTATTAATGGCCATCAACACATCTTTAAGATACAACTCTCACAAAATAAATAGCACTCAAGTAGAGGGTACTGATCTGAGCCAGGCGTTGGACTGGGCTTCTCTGGAAGTATCATTGTAAGTGAAATGGAGTCAGCCAGGCACTACTTAACACTTTTTCAGCTCCTCTGTGCCATCTCCATCTCCCTTAATTCAGCCCCTCTTTATATTTCAGATGTCCAACTCTAAACTCTGAATATAGTTGGCACAGAGCTCTTGAAATGCTAACCAACAGTCTTTGAATATTCCTGTGACTTGTGTAGAACATTGAAAAGAAATATTACGTAAGTCAAAATGACATAGAGTAAGTAGGGAGTAAGGAAAATATCCAACTTATTAATTTGGTTAAGTTAAATGCTCTGTCTTGAATACCAAACCTATAAAATAATAGCTATTACTTATTAAGAGCTCAGTATATACTATTTTAGATACTTTACACATATAAGAACTCAGTGAAAGGTAGTTAACTAGGTAAAGACTTATGGTTAGAAAATGAAAACTAGGATTTAAACCCAGATATTCTAGGACTAGAGTCTGGGTTTTGAACCATCCACATTGGAGCATAACTCATTAATATATGTTGCTGCTGGTTTTGTTGTTCAGTCTCTAAGTCCTGTCAGACTCTTCGTGATCCCAAGGATTTCAGCATACCAGGCTTCCATAACCTTCACTATCTCCAGGAGTTTGCTCAAACTCATGTCCATTAAGTCAGCAATGCCATTCAGTGATATCATCCTTTCTCTCCTCTTTGTCATTCCTTCCAATGAATACTCAGTGTAGATGTCCTTTAGGATTGTCTGGTTTGATCTCCATGCAATCCAAGGGACTCTCAAGAGACTTCTCCAGGACCATAGTTCAAAAGCATCAATTCTTTGGCCCTCAGTCTTCTTTGTGGTAAAATTCTCACATCTGTACTTGAAAACTGGAAAAACAATAGCTTGGACTATATGGATCTTTGTCAACAAAATGATGTCTCTGGTTTTTAATATGCTGTCTAGGTTTGTCATAGCTTTTCTTCCAAGAAACAAGTGTCTTTCAATTTCATGGCTGCAGTCCATCACTCTAAATCCAGTGATTTTGGAGCCCAATAAAATAAAATCTGTCACTGTTTCCATTCTTTCCCCATATATCTGCCATGAAGTCATAGGATTGGATGCCATGATTTTTGTTTTTTTGAATGTTGAGTTTTAAGCCAGCTTTTTCACCCTCCTCTTTGACCTTCATCAAGAGGCTCTTCAGTTCCTCTTAACTTTCTGCCTTTAGGGTGGTGTCATCTGCATATCCGAGGTTATTGATATTTCTCATGGCAGTCTTGATTCCAGCTTGTGTTTTATCCAGCCTGACATTTTGCATGCTGTACTCTGATTTAACTTATTTATAAGTTAAATAAGTAGGGTGACAATATACAGTCTTGATGTACCCCTTTCCCAATTTTTAACCAGTCCATTGTTTCATGTCCAGTTTTAACTGTTGCTTCTTGACCTGCATACAGGTTTCTCAGGAGGGAGGTAAGATGGTCTGGTATTCCCATCCCTTTGAGAATTTTCTACAGTTTGTTGTGATCCAAACAGTCAAAGACTTTGGCATAGTCAGTGAAGCAGAAGTGGATGTTTTTTCTGGAATTCTCTTGCTTTTTCCCTGATCCATCAGATGTTAGCAATTTGATCTCTGATTCTGCCTTGTCTATATCCAGCTTGTATATCTGCAAGTTCTCACATACTGTTGAAGCCTATCTTGAAGGCTGTGGAGTGTTACATTGCTAGCATGTGAAATGAGTATAATTGTGCAGTTGTTTGAACATTCTTTGGCATCATGCTTCCTTGGGCTTCCCTTGTGGCTCAGCTGGTAAAGGATTCGCCTGCAATGTAGGGGATCTGGGTTTGATCCCTGGTTTGGGATGATCCCCTGGAGAAGGGAAAGGCTACCCGCTCCAGTATTCTGGCCTAGAGAATTCCATGGACCATATAGTCCATGGGGTTGCAAAGAGTAAGACACAACTGAGTGACTTTCACTTTCTTTTTCTTCTCCTGGAGTTGTAATAAATACTTTTCCATTTCTGTGGCCATTTCTGAGTTTTCCAAAATTGTTAGCATAACGAGTGCAACACTTTCACAGCATCATCTTTTAGGATTTGAAATAGCTCAGCTGCAATTACATTACCTCCTCTAGCTTTATTTGCAATAATGCTTCCTAAAGCCCACTTGACTTCACACTCTAGGATGTCTGGCTCTAGGTGAGTGATCACACCATTATAGTTATCCAGGTCATTAAGACTTTTTTGTACAGTTCTTTTGTGCATTGTTGAGCACCTCTTCTTAGTATTCTCTGCTTCTGTTATGTGCATACCATTTCTGTCCTTTATCTTGCCCATGTTTTCATGAAATAGTCCCCTGATATCTCTAATTTTCTTGAAAGATCTCAAGTGTTTCACACGATACAATGCATATCTAAGATTGATATTTCTCCCAGCAATCTTAATTTCAACTTTTCATTTATACAACCTGTCATTTCACATGATGTACTCTACATAGAATTTAAATAAGCAGTATGACAAAATTAATGTATGCACAGTTGTTTAAAAATTTTAATGTGTATTTTAAAAATGAACTGTTTTATTCTCTTAGAAATGGACTTTGAAAGCTTGTTAGGAGGCTCGAGCAGGGGAACATGGTGACTCATATAAACTTATTGGAGGAATGAGTTCCCATCTATGAAGAAGGTTATTCTCTTTGTGTCCACAGACTGGGGAGGTACTTGCATGTAGTAGTGAGGGTTATAGGGCACACATATCTACCCAGGTAGATTAGATAAATCAACAAGGTGACAGATGTAAAGTTCTTAGCAAAGTTCCTAACACCCAAGCTGTCTATATAAGTTAGTTATATAAACTAGAAGGAAGAAGTCATTGTGGCTTTCTTCACCATTTTTCCCCCTTTTCAGTTTTTTTTTAATATAGTCTCCTCTATTCCATTCACAACATCCCCAAAATAATACTCTTGTTAAAATTCAAGACTCCTCTATTGGCATTTCCTAATCCAATTGTTGAACCTGAATCTCTCTCCATCTGCTTCTAGCTCATGTAACTGGGTTTCTATTTCATTTTGGTCTGCTTTCTAAATTCCTCATCCAACAACCTGTCTAATACCCCAGCAACACCTGCATCCCTGAATTGATCTTGCCAGATCCTTCCCAATTTCTGGAATCCTGCCCCCAGTACTTTATGTTCCATTTGGTAAATGAAATTCTGTAACAGATCCAAACTCTGTTCTATGATAAAATATGAAAGCCCAGAACACTATTAATGAAGCTAATGCAAAAACTCAGGGGTCCTACCTCCAAGCTGTTCTGAGTCAGTGGTTAAAACAACCTAAATTAATAAGTCTAATTTTCCTCCTCATATGCGTGCATATGACAAATGAGTATAAAAGAATACTATGGGTTTTAGACATTCTTCTTCAAAAGAATATCAGACAATAGAACATACAGATGTTGTATAGGAGACATTTTTTGAATTATTTTGTCATCTCCAAACTATGCCATTATATGTTTGTACTTGATTTTTCTCACACAAAACTAAATTTATAGAAACCACAAGCTTGTAGGGGCTTCCTTAGTGGCTTAGATGGTAAAGCATTTGATTGTAATGCAGGAGACCTGGGTTTGATCTCAGGAATATTCCTGGGTCAGGAATATATCCTAAAGAAGAAAATAGCAACCCACTCCAGTATTCTTGCCTGGAGAATGCTATGGACAGTCCATGGGGTTGCGAAGAGTCAGACACGATTGAGTGACTAAATAAAAATAACAAGTTTGTAGCTATTTAACATACTTCTAGAAGAAACCCACAAACCATTTTCTCCATTAATCACTTAGCTATGAAACCAACAGTTAGTTCTAAGTTCCACTGGCTTTAAGTCAGCTTGAGGAGTGAGTTGTCACAAAAGACTCCTTAGTGTGTGTTATTGTGTCAAATCATAGCCAGGTCCTAGTTGATGACCTGTACAATTTAGGGGAAGTCCATAATCTGAAAATATAACTTTCACACTGTGGGGAATTAAACAATAAAATCCCAGGACATTTTCAAGAAGGCACCTTTTATCCACTAACAATGCAACCAAGGATGTAAGGAATATTTTGAAACTGGACACAAGAAGGAATGGGCAAAGACATGGAGTTAGTACAATAGTGGGTTATGGGTGGAGAAAAAAATCAGTGAAAACCAGAGTCTTTGTTCAAATTTTGGGATGTTGAGTACAATTCCAACATGAACATTTGACAGAGGAAGAAGACTAAGGAGTTTTTAAAACAGCTCAAGGAATATTAGTCAAAGTTCAATTTTGTCCCAAGAAGAGTTTCCTGTTTTAATTCTTAGAGGCTATGGGGCTATATCAGAAGGATACGGGGATGCAAGACTAGGGTTACAGTTTAATAGCATTTGATTAAACAATTGGTATTAAATAAACTGTAGAAAATTCTGAAACAGATGGGAATACCAGACCACCTGACCTGCCTCTTGAGAAATCTGTATGCAGGTCAGGAAGCAGCAGTTAGAAATGGACATGGAACAACAGACTGGTTCCCAACAGGGAAAGGAGTACGTCAAGGCGATATATTGTCACTCTGCTTATTTAACTTATATGCAGAGTACATCATGAGAAAAGCTGGACTGGAAGAAGCACAAGCTGGAATCAAGACTGCCAGGAGAAATATCAATAACTTCAGATAGGCAGATGACACCACCCTTATGGCAGAAAGTTAAGAGGAACTAAAAAGCCTCTTAATGAAAGTGAAAGTGGAGAATGAAAAAGTTGGCTTAAAGCTCAACATTCAGAAAATGAAGATCATGGCATCCAGTCCCATCACTTCAAGGGAAATAGATGGGGAAATTGTAGAGACACAGTCAGAATTTTTTTTTTTTTGCTCCAAAATCACTGCAGATGATGATTGCAGCCATGAAATTAAAAGACGCTTACTCCTTGGAAGAAAAGTTATGAGCAACCTAGATAGTATATGCAAAAGCAGAGACATTACTTTGCCGACTAAGGTCCGTCTAGTCAAGGCTATGGTTTTTCCAGTGGTCATATATGGAAGTGAGAGTTGGACAGTGAAGAAAACTGAGCGCCAAAGAATTGATGCTTTTGAACTGTGGTGTTGGAGAAGACTCTTGAGAGTCCCTTGGACGGCAAGGAGATCCAACCAGGCCATTCTGAAGGAGATCAGCCCTGGGTTTTCTTTGGAAGGAATGATGCTGAAACTCCAGTACTTTGGCCACCTCATGCAAAGAGTTGACTCATTGGAAAAGACTTTGATGCTGGGAAGGATTGGGGGCAGGAGGACAAGGGGACGACCCAGGATGAGATGGCTGGATGGCATAATGGACTTGATGGACGCGAGTCTGAGTGAACTCCGGGAGTTGGTGATGGACAGGGAGGCCTGGTGTGCTGCAATTCATGGGGTCGCAGAGTCGGACACGACTGAGCGACTGAACTGAACTGAACTGAAGTGATACATTAGTTGTAGCCTAAGGATTTTCAGGTTCATAGTGGAGAAGGTATAGTACTGGGACCAGTCACAATCCACAAAGAATATTTCTCAAATTTTCATAGCATAAGGATACTTCAAAATCTGAAGAGAGTTTTGTTTTTCTTTCAGATTTTTACTCCTGTTTCTAACAGAGAATGTGAATACAGAGGGAGGTAAGAATTTCCAAATCAGGATTTCCTTGGAATTTTAACCAATAGCAAAAGTTGAAGAAATTACAAGCTTTGAAATTTACATATGACAGCAATAACAGTGGATCACTGAGAACTTCATCAGATAAGAATCATAGAGAACAGACTTGTAGACACAGTGGTAAAAGAGTATGCGGGATGAATTGAGAGAGTGGTGTGGTAACATATACATTCAGTACAGTTCAGTCGCTCAGTCGTGAGCGACATCGGAGAAAAGACATCAGAGTCTTTTCCAATGAGTCTTTTCCAACTCTTTGCATGAGGTGGCCAAAGTACTGGAGTTTCAGCTTTAGCATCATTCCTTCAAAAGAACACCCAGGACTGATCTCCTTCAGAATGGACTGCTTGGATCTCCTTGCAGTCCAAGGGATCCTCAAGAGTCTTCTCCAACACCACAGTTCCAAAGCATCAATTCTTCGGCACTCAGCTTTCTTCAGTACAACTCTCACATCCATACATGACCATTGGAAAAACCATAGCCTTGACTAGACAGACCTTTTTTGGCAAAGTAATGTCTCTGCTTTTCAATATGCTATCTAGGTTGGTCATAAATTTTCTTCCAAGGAGTAAGCATCTTTTAATTTCATGGCTGCAATCACCATCTGCAGTGAGTTTGGAGCCCAAAAAAATAAACTCTGACACTGTTTCCCCATCTATTTCCCATGAAGTGATGGGACCAGATGCTATGATCTTTGTTTTCTGAATGCTGAGCTTTAGGCCAACTTTTTCAGTCTCCACTTTCACTTTCATCAAAAGGCTTTTTAGTTCCTCTTCACTTTCTGCCGTAACGGTGGTGTCATATGCATATCTGAGGTTATTGATATTTCTCCCAGCAATCTTGATTCCAGCTTGTGCTTCTTCCAGCCCAGTGTTTCTCATGATGTACTCTGCATAGAAGTTAAATAAGCAGGGTGACAATATACAGCCTTGACGTACTCCTTTTGTAAAATAGCCAGTGGGAATTTGTATAATGCAGGGAGCTTAAACCAGTGTTCTGTGAAAACATGGAGAGGTAAGACAGGGAGGATGAAGGAGGGATGTTCAAGAGGGAGGCAGCATATGTGTACCTGTGGATGATTCATGTCGATGTATGGCAGATACCAACATGATATTGTAAAGCAATTATCTTCCAATTAAAAATAAATAATTTTTTTCTTTAAAAATAATGAATCTGTGAAGAAACCTGCTACCTGACAGTCTGCAGCTGCTACACTTTCAAGATATAACAGAGCATTTCCAATAAAGTCACCCTACCTGTCACTGTGGGCATCCCAAGTGGTGAAGTGGTGAAAAAAAATCCTCCTGAAAATGCAAGAGACACAAGAGACTCAGATTCAGTCCCTTGGTTGGGAAGATCTGGAGTAGAAAGGGGCAACCTGACCCAGTATTTTTGCCTGGAGAATTCCATAGACAGAGGAAACTGGTGGGCTAGAATTGTTCATGGGATGGCAAAGAGTCAGACACAACTGAGCATACACACACCCCTAACTGCACCCAACCAATGACTATGCACAGTAGGGAAGCTAGAGGTGGGCAATCCCTGCAAAGAACAATGCTCTGATGGAAAACTTTGTTCTGGGCACTCCATCAGCCTGACTGAGATTTTGCCTCCATACACAGTCCTCCTTCGTTTCCTCTCTCCAATTTTAGGGTCAGATGCACTGTGATCAAAAGGATCTGCTTTGATTGTCCCTGCTCCTTCATTGTACTCAGAAGAAGTACTCACAATAAATGTCATGAAATCTTAATTGTCTTGACATCTATCTTTTGGGATATCCAAACTTGCAGTTATTTCATTTATAAAAATACAAAAATTAGAGCTGAAGAAATGTGTTTAACTAATGGACACATCTTTATCCACATCAAAATTATTTCAGCGGTCATAGCATCACTGCATAGAGGTAAACTAAGCAATGCATAGCAACCATGTTGACCCATAGAAGTCTGTGAAAGCTTCCTGTCTTTCCTTATGGGAAAGAAGATCCTGTAGCTCATACCCACACCAACTAGTATGTTATTGTAATAACCTACCTTATCTACAGAGAGATTCTGAAATGTTGTTGTTGTTCAGTTGCTAAGTTGTCTCTGACTCTTTGTGACCCCAAGGACAGCAGCATGTCAGGCTCACTTGTCCTTCACATATCTCCCAAAGTTTGCTCAAATTCGCATCCATTGAATCAATGTTTCTATCTAACCATCTCATTCTCTACTACCCCCCTTCTCCTTTTGCCTTCACTCTTTCCCATTATAAGGGTCTTTTCCAGTGAGTTGACTCTCCATATCAGGTGGCCAAATTATTAGCACTTCAAATTCAAAATCAGTCCTTCCAATAACTATTCAGGACTGATGTCCTTTAGAAGTGGCTGGTTTGATCTCCCTGCAGTCCAAGGGACTCTTATGAGTTCTCCAGACTACCACTTGGAAGCATCAATTCTTCTGAAATGGAGAGCAAATTAATTTGGAACAAGTCAATGAAGACTGGCTATGTTTTTAGTCTTATCTCTTTTTTTTTTCTTTGTATCTACTAGTTAAACACGGGAACTGGAATATATTTATTGCTTTTTTCATATACAAATGAATTAGTCATTGTTGTGGTATCATCAAGAAAGCCTTTATTAATTTTTGGAAGGCTAATTCCTTTTGTTCTTAGTACATAAACTTCTTTCTGTCCTAGGAGTCACTTAAATATAACTCTGGAAAATTTAAGAGGAAAGGCATTCTACTTTCTACATGAAGTTGCAAATATATATAAATCCCCAAATCAGATTATTTCTTGATACTTCAGTAAACAGTAAGACACTATCAAGAATACTTACAGAGTAAATAAAAAAACACATTAACAACATACGTTGTGATGATTACTAGGTATTATAGCAAATAAAGTGAAATTAGATGTTTATAGGAGAGATAAGAAAGTCTTCCTAAATGACCAGTGCAAAGAAATATAGGAAAACAATAGAATGGTAAAGACTAGAGATCTCTTCAAGAAAATTAGAGATACCAAGAATATTTCATGGATAAATGAAATGTTTGGAAGAACATTTCATGCAAAGATGGGCATAATAAAGGACAGAAATGGTATGGACCTAAAAGAAGCAGAAAAGAGGTGGCAAGAATGCACAGAAGAACTGTACAAAAACTATCTTAATGATCCAGATAAACATGATGGTGTAGTCACTCATCTAGAGCCAGAAATCCTGGAATACAAAGTCAAGTGGGCCCAAGGAAGCATCAGATGGAATTCCAGCTGAGCTATTTCAAATCCTAAAAGATGATGCTGTGAAAGTGCTGCACTCAATATGCCAACAAATTTGGAAAACTCAGCAGCGGTCACAAGAATGGAAAAGGCCAGTTTTCATTCCAATCCCAAAGAAAGGCAATGCTGAAGAATGTTGAAACTACCACAGTCATCTCACACACTAGCAAATTAATGCTGAAAATTCTCCAAGCTAGGCTTCAACAGTATGTGAAGAAAAGTTATGACAAACCTAGACAGCATATTGAGAAACAGAGACATTACTGTCAAAGGTCCATCTAGTAAAGCTATAGTTTTCCAGTAGTCATGTATGGTTGTGAGTGTTGGACTATACAGAAAGCTGAGCACCAAAGAATTGATGCTTTTGAACTGTGGTGTTGGAGAAGACTCTTGACAGTCCCTTGGAATGCAAGATCAAACCAGTCGATCCTAAAGGAAATCAGTCCTCAATATTCATTGGAAGGAGTGATGCTGAAGCTGAAGCTCCAATGCTTTGGCCACCTGATGCTAGGAACTGACTCAATGGAAAAGTCTCTGATGCTAGGAAAGATTGATGGTGGGAGGAGAAGGGGACGACAGTGGATGAGATGGTTGGATGACATCACCGACTTGATGGACATGAGTCTGAGCAAGTTCTAGGAGACCATGATGTACTGGGAAGACTGTCATACTGTAGTCTATGGAGTCACAAAGAGTCAGACACAATTGAGTGACTAAACTGAACTTAGAGGCTTATCTGGCCATTTTGAGGAGATAAAGGGTTTTGTAAAGGAGCTTTTATTTGGAATTGAGATATAATTTCAGAACCAAGGGAAAGGTTCAGACAATAGGCTATAAACCTATCCAAACATAGAATCTTATCAGACAACCTTTGTCATGTTTCTATAGATTCCAATTACCCTTTGACCCATTATTGCTGCTATTCTTAATGCTTCAACAGGAATGTAATTTTTCTTCAAATTTATTTTCAGTTTTGTTACTATATCTTTCAATCCAGTTCACTTTATTGAGCACCAACCAGATATGAAGCTTTATGGCTGTAAACAACCACCACAAAGTGAACAAGAAGTAGTTTCTGACCTCTGAGATATGATATGATTTTTAACATGTCATGGAGTATACTGCCTCTATGGAAAAGCAAATATCCTACAACTAAAGGCAAAGGAAATATGTAGCTTCTCATATAACCAAAGTGACAGTAAAACATATTATGCAGACCAAGACACTTTTGAGAGTGAAAGGAGGAGCCATTAAACAAAGGGAATAAATTGAGACTGACCAGACAAACTAGGATCTTTAATTGTCTACCTGAAGCCAAATTCTCGGGAATGCATGTTTTCTATAAAGTATCATGTACACTATGTTCAGTATCTGACCCTAAGGTTGGTAGATTCACTTTAAAGTGTTAGAAGATCAGGCCCAGATGTGGGTGCTTAACTAATCTTCTCCTGAAAGTACAGAAAAATGTTCAACTCATCTGCTTTGTTAATATCACTTTCATAGATCATCCAACACATGTAGCTGATACAGTGAGAGAATGAAAGGAAAACACAAGGGTGATTAGTTATTTTAGATACACACTCCCTGGTAAGCGTGCAAAAAAATAATAATAAATTTCTTTATGGTTAATGTATATTTATCTATTATTTTCATTCTTTAAGAACAGACATAACAGGGGTTTCCCTGTGGCTCAGTGGTAAAGAATCTGCCTGCCAATGCAGAAGACATGGGTTTGATCCTTGTTCCGGGAAGATTCCACAAGCCATAGAGTGACTAAGCATGTGTGCCACAACTGTTAAGCCTGTGCTCTAGAGCCCTGGAGTCACAACTATTGAGCTCATGTGCTGCAACTACTGAAGCCTGAATGCTCTGCAACAGAAGAAGTCACTGCAATGAGAAGCCCACACCTAGCCCTTGCTTGCCACAACTAGAGACAGCCCACACAGTGACAAAGACCCAGCACAGCCAACAATAAATAAGTAAATAAGAATACAGATAATAAATCTTTTGACTGACCTAAACTCATCCCCAATTGGGAGAGCCAGTGTGATGAATCTCCCCTCAGAGAACAAAGTTACCAACATGAAGGAAAAAAAAAAAACATTTTGTGACAATTCCACTTAATTCCATCAGCCTTTGCCACATCCTTCAGTTTTTAAGCCATTTTCTATGAATCTTCATATTCCATCCCAATTCAAACATGAGCTCACTTAGGTCTGTAGCATGACTTAGGGCTCACACAAAATCTACCCTCTACAAATGGTATTTTTGCTAAATGTGTGGATATTTAATTCCTTTCTCTTTTCTTCCCCCAAATATATTTACTTACCACATTCTTCACAAAGGCAATATTTTGCCCTTTTGTGTGTATGTATTCTTTTTCAAGTTTAAATAATGTTAATGCTAATCTGATGTGTGCTAAACAAAGAGATATTATCAGTGACTAGAAAAAGATATAAGGGGTGTGGGGGGGGGCTTCCCAGGTGGCTGCTGATTAATAACCCATGTGCCAATGCAGTAGCTGTAGTTTCAGTTCCTGGGTCTGGAAGATCCTCTGGAGGTGGGTATGGCAACTGACTCCAGTATTCTTGCCTGGAGAATTCCATGAAAAGAGGAGCTTGGCAGGCTACAGTCCACAGGGTCGCAAAGATCTGGACACAACTGAAGCCACTTGCTGTGCATGTATAAGGAGTGGAGATGTATGGAACAAGACTTCAGGAAAAGAACAAACAAGGCTGAGAAAAAAAAAAATTGTCAATCGTGAATAATCTTTATAACAACTTCAGATTTCCAAGACTTCTCTGCAGCTCAAATTATATCCTTAAGCAACTGGGAGTGCAAACTGCCACATGTTTCAAAGTTATTTAAAATAAAGAGAAAGTACACTTTGTTGTGTTGTTCAGTTGCTCAGTCATGTCCAATTCTTTGTGACCCCATGGACTGCAGCACACCAGACTTCCCTGTCCTTCACCATCTCCTGAAGTTTGCTCAAATTCATGTCCATGAGTCAGTGATGTCATGCAAGCATTTCATTCTCTGTTGCCGCCTTCTCCTCCTACCCTCAATCCCCCAGCATTAGAGTATTTTCCAGTGAGTGGGCCCTTTGCATCAGCTGGCCAAGGTACTGGAGCTTCAGCTTTAGCATCAGTCCTTCCAATGAATATTCAGGGTAGATTTCCTTTAGGATTGACTAGTTTGATCCCATTGCTGTACAAAGAACTCTCCAGTCTTCTCCAGCACCACAATTCAAAAGCATCAATTCTTTCATACTCAGCCTTCTTTATGGTCCAACTCTCACATCATACATGACTACTGTAGAAACCATAGCTTTGACTATATGGACCTTTGTCAGCAAAGTGATGGCTCTGCTTTTTAATATACTCTTTAGGTTTGCATAACTTTTTTTCCAAGAAGCAAATGTCTTTGAATTTCATGGCTGCAGTCACCATACACAGTGATTTTGGAGTCCAAGAAAATAAAGTCTGTCATTATTTCCACTTTTTCCTCAGCTATTTGCCATGAAGTGATGGGACTGGATGCCATGATCTTAGTTTTTTGATGGTTGAATTTTAAGCCAGCTTTTTCATTCTCCTCTTTCACCCTTTCACCCTTTTATTTAAAATAAAGAGAAAAGTATACCTACCACCTCATTAAAACAAACTAAAGAATACCACAAAGCATGGCAAAATATCTGCTAGCATAAATTTTAACATTCTGTTGGGAAGGACATATAGCAGTCAAAGTTTATAATTGACTATTCGTGGACTGTAGTAAAAAGAAAAGACCTACATAAGACCATTGCTCTCCATAAATTGAAGCATTGGTCTTCATTGCTTCATATTATTTCTCTGAATTAAGTCTGCATGAAATCAATTTTTACATTCAAAGGAACAAGAAGGGTTTTTTTTCATATGCTGAAAATTTACTTAACTCTTATGATTGGATGCCTTAATTACAAATGAATGTTCATGATGAACAGTATCCTAAGCTCCTTAATAGCACACGCACAGACTGTGTCAACTGTGTCATCCTTGGAAGCGTACATTTGGCTCTCCTTTCAAAAAATAATTTATTATTCAACTGCAAAATGAGTAGTTAGATGACAGGTTCTAGCTGTGAGTGCCTTTAGGATCCTCCTCAGCTTTTGAATTATGGCCATATCTTTCTGAGGCTGCTCCCAAACAATGATTCACATAGTGGCATAAAATATCTTGGTTTTATCTCTACATTGAGATTCTTCTAATGGGCAATCTCTTTTCTGGAGATCCTGGCTGAGTTGGTCAAGACTTTGTCAGATCTGTGTCATTCCTGCCCAGTCTTGCTTCCTCCTTTCTATTATCTATCCCAGGCATCAATCTTCATTAAGTCTCCCTCAGGATGAAATCCATCTCAACATATGTTTTCTAATGCATGCATGTGTACATGCTCAATCGTGTCTGACTAACTGTGACCCCATAGACTATGGATCACCAGGCTCCTCTGTCCATGAGGTATTTTCCAGGAAAGAGTACTGAAGTGGGTTAACATTTCCTACTCTAGGGGATCTTCCCAATCCAGGGATCAAATCAGCGTCTCTGGCATCTCCTGCATTGGCAGGTGGGTTTTTTGCCACTAGTGCCACCTAGGAAGCCATATATTTTCCTTTAGTCCTATGTAGACATGCAGACTATCTAAAACTGTCTCTGTGTCTTATACCTGGAGCCATTGGTACTTACTTGATAAATCATTTCAAGGTTTATCATGTAATTTTATTCAACAAACATGCTTTCTGATCTTATCTCTAAAATGTTTAGGACCATGGTTTCCACGGAGAGTTTTCTAAGATCTATAGGTCTTCTGTGGCAGGAAACCTAATATAAAGATGACAATTGATGTTCGCTGTTAGGAGTTCATGCATCATGTTTTATAGTTGGCCTATGGATCTCATGCAATAAGAAATCATTCTCTAAAAGGAAACTTCAAATTTTGCATAATTTGCAACACAGAGGAGAATTTGAAGACTCTTCACTTGAGGACCATGTCTGTAGGGTCTAAACTGCCTGGTGCATTAAGTATTTATTTAACATTCAATATGTCAGTCAATGGAGAAGTTGATGGCACCCCACTCCAGTACGCTTGCCTGGAAAATCCCATGGACGGAGGAGCCTGGTAGGCTGCAGTCCATGGGGTTGCGAAGAGTCGGAGATGACTGAACGACTTCACTTTCAATTTTAACTTTCATGCATTGGAGAAGGAAATGGCAACCCACTCCAGTGTTCTTGCCTGGAGAATCCCAGGCATGGGGGAGCCTGGTGGGTTGCCGTCTATGGGATTGCACAGAGTTGGACACGACTGAAGCGACTTAGCAGCAGCAACAGCAACATATCAGTCAAAATTTTTCAGCAATTACATATTGTACACAAAGAGGTAAATTTATTATTTGTCTACTATAATTTAGTTTATGCAGGCTGGTCAGCCAATATTTCTTGCCTGTCATGCCCTTTCTATACTTCTTCAGTCATGTCAGATTTCTCACTAGTCCCTTTCTCTTCTCTGGATTCCCCAAATTACTTGTTTTCTGCTAGTATTTTCCTGGTGGTTTTACCTTTGAAGTTATCTATTTTAACAACAAGCAGAGGAGAAATAGGAAAAATTGCACACTAGGCACCTCAGGGAAAAATAATTGTATTATGAACGGAGTCATTACTATACATAAATGTACATGTGTTGTTACATCTTGCTTCATTGTGTTTCATTTTGCCTGCAAGGAACTAAAATTACTTAGGAAAGAATTCCAGAAAATCAGTTGATGTTTTCTGACAGAACAAATGCTGGCTTACAACTCAACATCCAAAAAACTAAGATTATGGCATCTGGCTCCATCACTTCATGGAAAATAGATGGTGAAACAATGGAAACAGTGACAGACTTTATTTTATCGGACTCCAAAGTCATGCAAATGGTGACTGCACCATGACATTAAAAGACACTTGCTCCTTGGAAGAAAAGCTATGACCAACCTAGACAGCATATTTAAAAGCAGAGGCATTACTTTGCTGATAGAGGTTCATATAGTTAAAACTATGGTTTTTCCAGTAGTTCTGTATGGATGTGAGTGTTGGACTATAAAGAAGCTGAGCACCAAAGAATTGATGGTTTTGAACTGTGGTGTTGGAGAAGACTCTTGAGGATCCCTTGGACTGCAAGGAGATCAAAGTAGTCAATCCTAAAGGAAATCAGTCCTGAATATTCATTGGAAAGACTGGTGCTGAAGCTGAAGCTCCAGTGCTTTGGCTCCTGATGCAAAGAACTGACTCATTGGAAAGACCCTGATGCTGGAAAGATTGAGGGCAGGAGGAGAAGGGGACAACAGAGGATGAGATGTCTGAATGGCATCAACTGACTAGATGGACATGAGTTTGAGTAGGCTCCATGTGTTGGTGATGAACAGGGGAGCCTGGCATGCTGCAGTCCATGGGGTCACAAAGAGTAGGACACGACTGAGAGACTGAACTCAACTGAACTGAACACAGCAGAAGACAGTCCAGACAGAAGTTTAGGTATGTTTATAACTCTTAGTACCATCATACATTCAGAAACAAGATAGTTTAAAGATAGATTCATCTCATTGTGTATTCTATGTCAAGAGGAATCTCTATAATTGGGATGTGGAGCTCAGTGAGAATGAGTTTATCATATCTTCTCCTAAATACATATTTTAGTAAGAAATTTTAAAAAGAGAAAGTACCAGTACTGGATAGAGAAGGAAAGGGGCAAACAGAGAGTGGAGAGAAGAGGGAAGGTTGAAAAGAAACACAGTGAAGGGATAAAATGGGATTTCTAGTTGTGAAAATGGGTGTGGGGAAAAATGAGAGCAGAGGGAGATGAATGCAAACACTGAAGACTATAAGCTCCTTCCTAATGTTTATTTAGATATTCTTATGTTTTATTTTCAAAAGAACTGCAAAATCCATCAAGCAATTTCCATTTCAAGCAACAGAGGACCAAGAAACACTCATATGCCAAGAAAAATCAGAAAAGTTTAACAAGGGGAAAAAAAATGTTTGAGGGTAGTAGGAATGTGTAGGATTAAGATCTAGAAGAATAGAGATATCAAATGAGTTAATCTTGGAATTTGGGGTAATTTTGTTCTGGATAATGGGCAACTATATTGCCTGAAAAATTCCATGGCAGAGGAGCCTGCAAGCCAAAATCCATGGCATCTCAAAGAGTTGGACATGACTGAACAACGGAACACACGTTACAAGCTTGCTCTGCTAACTGCACTAACGGTCCAATGAATCCGAGAGAAGAGGTTTTGAGACAAGGAACAGACTTTAATCTGGGAGACACCTGACTGAGAAGATGGCAGACTAGCGCCTCAAAATAAGCATCTTATCAAGACCTGGTTGCCAGGATCCTTTTTGGATCAGAGATGGGCGGGGGTGGGGAGATGAAGAAGCAAAGTAAAAAGATTATTCAGTCTTTGCAAATGTGCCCTAAAATGGCAAGCCTCAGGCAGCGGAATATGTTAATTTCACTTATTTGCCGTCTTTCTCAGGTGGATGGCTCAGACTATCTTCCTGAGAAAGGCCATTATGTATATTTATAATAACAAAAAAGGGTTCAAACCACAGAAGCAGATTCAGTGTGAATTTAAAATTAACCCTTCCCAGTTACACACACATATATTTTAAAAAGTGCAGAGTGAGAAACTAAAATGCTAAGTTAATTTTCAATAGTCTCAGGATAGAGAAACTAAATTGTAGTTAAGGAGGGACTCTGATAAATATCTCATGGCTTCAGCTAGATTCAAATGTGCTATCTTCCAGGACAAAGGGTAAAACAAAACAGTCCTTACAAGAATGAACACATTTTTGTATAATTTTACTTGAAAGAAAGAGATCTGCCCTAGACTGCCTGCAAGAAACAATGTTTAATTCTCAGTAGAGGATACACTCAAATAGCATTTTACTTACAACTTTTAAAAGAATATGTCCAGAATTTAATGAAAGAATAACTAGACCTAACAGAAGGANGCAATACAATTGTTTATACATTAAATTGCTGATAAGACATTTCATTGTTTTCAGATTTGGGTATTACAAATAAAGCTGCTATGAATATTCATGGGCAAATCTTAATAAAGCATAAGCTTTCATTCTTCTGGATAAATAGTTATACAATAAGTCAAGAAAAGGACATTAAACTATACATATCCAAAAGAAAAAAAATCAGACAATCATTATTTGTAATATAGAACGGTAGTCTCCATAGATAATTCCAAAGAGTCTATATCAAACTCCTAGGAAAAAATGAGTAAGTTGAAAGAGTCTGTGTATACCAAATCATCATTCAAAAATCTACTGTGTTTCTACATACTAGCACTGAACACTAGGAATAAAAATTAAAAATTAAATATACTTATAACCATTCAAAAAATTTAAGAAAAGACATAAGACAAGTATGCTGAAAATTACAAAATGCCTTATTACATACAGTATTTAGGCCTTCTGTTACTACATTGATTAGAAGTGATGAAGACAGATACTCTGCCCTTTCTTATTTTAGGATTATTTCTTTTGTTCAGTCGCCAAGTTGTGTCTAACTCTTGGAAACCCCATAAACTGCAGCATGCCAGGCTCTCCTGTCCTTTACTATTTCCCAGAGTTTGCTCAAACTCATGTCCACTGAGTCAATGATGTCTTCCAACCATCTCATCCTCTGTCGCCTTCTTCTCCCTCTGCCTTCAATCTTTTCCAGCATCAGAGTCTCTTTCAACGAGTCAACTGTTCCTTGGCCTAAGTATTGGATTATGGCATTCAAGTTTTCAACATTTAGTGTGATAGTAGCTGTAGATTTTGTATAAATGTCATATATAATGTTGAGGATTTTCCCTTCTATTTCTAGTTTCTGACAGTTTTTATCATAAATAAGTGTTGAATTTTGCTAAATGATTTTTTTTTCTGCATCAGTTGAAAAGACCATGGCAATTTTTTTGGCTTTATCTTTTTTTTTTTAATTTTTTTTTTATTTTAACTTTACTTTACAATACTGTATTGGTTTTGCCAAACATTGACATGAATTCACCACGAGTGTACATGCATTCCCAAACATGAATCCCCTCCTACCTCCCACCCCATAACATCTCTCTGGGTCCTCCCCATGCACCAGCCCCAAGCATCCTGCATCCTGCAGGCTTTATCTTATGAATAAGATGTTTGCATTGATTGACTTTTGACTACTGACCAATGTCACAACTTTGAAATTAACCCCACTTGATCATGATTCATAATTCTTTCAATATCAACATTTTGCTTACTTGCAAATGCTAATATTTTAATGATGACATTTGATAAAATGAAAGTCACTCAGTCGTGTCCAAATCTTTCTGGCTCCACGGACAGTCCATGGAATTCTCCAGGCCAGAATACTGAAGTGGGTAGCCTTTCCCTTCTCCAGGGGATCTTCCTGACCCAGGAATCGAACCAGGGTCTCCTGCATTGCAGGCAGATTATTTACCAACTGAGCTGTCAGGGGAGCCCTGACAGATGATAATATTTGCTTCCATTTTGCTGAGGGTTTTTTGTCTATTTTTATCATTGATATTGGTCTATTATACTGGCTTTTGCTTGTTTTTTATTCTATAATTTTTCAGGTTTTGCTCTCAGTATAATACTGGCCTCATACAATAATTTGAGTGGTTTGAGAAGTGTTCTCTATTCTGCTAATTTCTGGAAGGGATTATTTAGAATTGGTGTTAATTCTTCTTTAATATTAGGTAGAATTCTATGAAATCATCTGTGCCTGGAGATCTTTTTCAAGAGTTTTCATTTTAATGGATTAATTTTTTAATAGTTAACATAAATATTTAAGTTATCTATTTCATATTGACTGAGACAGTTTTTTTCCTTTAGAGGAATTGGTCTATTTCATTAATGTTGTCTAATTTTAAAAATTTATGATCAGTGTGCCTCCATTAAATCTAGACCTAGCCAGGGACTCCACAATAGTGAATTTCACTGTTTTGAATAATAAATTGAGAAGTTCTTTTATTTCCTATTCAAAATTTTTCCCAAATTAAATATTTAATCTAATTTTATTTTTCAGTTCATTTATATTTATTATCAATATCTTTTTATATATGACTAGGTAGCACTGGTGGTAAAGATTCTGCCTGCCAATGCAGGAGACACAAGGGATGTGGCTTCAAGCCCTGGGTCAGGATGATCTGGAGTAGGAAATGGCAACTGCTCCAGTATTTTTGCCTGGAAAATCGCAAGGACAGAGAAGCCTGATGGGTTACAGACGGGGGAGCCTGGTGGGCTGCCGTCTCTGGGGTCGCACAGAGTCGGACATGACTGAAGCAACTTAGCAGCAGTAGCAGAAGCATGGGGTCTGAAAGAGTTGATCATGATTGAATTAGCATATATTTTTATATATAATCTTATATTTATTTCTGTAACTATCTGGTCTTATTCATGTCAGTTCATTTTATTGCTATTTTGTAGTATTTTCTTAATCCTATTTTATTTTTTATAAATCATTCAGTTCAATTCAGTTCAGTTTAGTCGCTCAGTCGTGTCTGGCTCTTTGCAACCCCATGAATCGCAGCACGCCAGGCCTCCCTGTCCATCACCAACTCCCTGAGTTCACTCAGACTTAACGTTCATCGAGTCAGTGATGCCACCCAGCCATCTCATCCTCAGTCGTCCCCTTCTTCTCCTGCCCCCAATCCCTCCCAGCATCAAAGTTTTCCCAATCTATTTGCTATTCTTAAAAGCCTCTGGTAGTCTACAATTTTCTCACTGCTAGTCAAGAATAAAATACATATTTTTGAGTCTATTGAAAGTAAGAANTATGAAAATATTTACCCAAGTATGTTCATACTTGCAAATAACTTTTCATAGTGGTCAAATCTAGAACAAAATAAATGACTATTAACATAAATGTTTATGTAAATAGAAGTATATTCATAAAATAAAATTTTACATAAGAATGAAAATGAATTCACAATTGTTACTTGCAAAGACGTGGATGAATCTCAAAATACAATACTGAGTAAAATAAGCCTAAAAGTAAAACATGCACTATTTCATGTATGTGAAGACCGTGAATAGACAAATCTTGTCTCTAATAATATATCTTAGAGTTGACTACCTTTGGGTATAAAAAGTATCTTTGATTTTGGTTTTGATTTTTAGAAGATGAGCTTATGAAGTTCTGATAGCTTTCTATTTCTTTTCTTAGATAAACAACACAACTGTACTCAATTTGCAGTAAATCATGGAGCTGCATGATATCTTAATATTTAAGATTTATATTTAAAAATCTTAATATTTAAGCTATATTTAAAATATTTTCACAATGTATGCTATACATCAATTAATACATATATATTTTTTAAAGTCAGAGACACAGTGTAGGCTTAGAATAAAAGAAGCTATGGAACCTACACTTGTGTAGAACTTGTAATATAATAGAAAAGATAATGCGTCCATGTTGAGCCCCTTCAGTCAGGTTGAGCTCTTTGAGACCCTATGAACTATAGCCACCAGGCTCCTCTGTCCATTGGATTCTCTAAGCAAGAATCCTAGAGTGGGTTGCTATGCCCTTCTCCACGGCATCTGCCAGTCCCAGGGACCAAACCCATGTCTCATGTCTCTTGCATTGTCAGGCAGGCTCTTTACCACTAGCATCACCTGCGAAGCCCTGGAAAGCAGCAAAAATGCTGTGATCCATTTTCTGGCTTGTTTTTGTTTTTTTTTAATTAATTTATTAATTTTTTTTTTTACTTTACAATATTGTATTGGTTTTGCCATAGATCAACATGAATCTGCCACGGGTGTACATGTGTTATTCAGCAAAGACAAATAAAACATCTTTGAATGAATTGCTTTTGGATGATACAAAGCACAATAAATTAAGCCACTGTTCTCCAGAAACTTAGTTTATTTAAATAACAGCTATATGAAAGAATTTTAGGTGAGGGGGGAATTAAATATTAGCTTTCAGAGAAAGTAAATGCCATTATAGTTGAACTGACCAAAGAAACAGATATATAATAGAAGGGGCAAGTAAATAAGAAGTCATGAGCAAAAAAAGTGTCAGGGGAAAAGTTAAGCTAATTTCAGGTCAGAGATGGAAGCAATGTTATATGAAAGATTTTGGACTGCAAATCATGCAAATAAATATGCAAATTAACTCAACACAAGCATATACACAAAAATTAAAGGGTTTCATCTTAAACATAACATCTGGAGTTTTATAGACTTAATCTAATTGGGCTTCAGTGGGGAGTTGATTTGGTAGAGGATTGATTAAAAGGGATTTTTGACCAAGATCAGGGAGGCCATTAGGGAAATGAGAACAACAATTCACCAATGATGATCTAGAATTATAAAACCAAAAATACTTATTGAGTTTGGAAATAGCAAAAATAAATATATACATCTAATTAAAGCAGAGACACAAGGTAAAAATATACATGAGATTAATCAATCAAGAACTGTTAATTGAATGACAGCTGCATATTTAGCAGTCAGCAACGTATGCTCTGAGATACAAATGTGTCCTCATCAATTTTATTCAAGAATTATTGATGCTTAGGCTGTGCAAGTTAGAACTACTTCAAAGAGCTTAAATCGACACCAGAAATGAGGGGCATAAATAATGCAGAGACAGGAGCATTTTAAGGCAGTATCAGCTAGGTCTAACTGAGAAGCAGGAATAAATGGTGCTTGGGGGAATTTAGAGAATGGTGCTGGAGGAATTTACTTAAAGGGCTAGAAGTGTCAGCACAGATCTGAATGAGAAGATGTTATTTTGTCTAAACCTAACTTGAGGACTTCTCTGTAGCTCAAACAGTAAAGAATCTGCCTGCAATGCAGGAGACCAAGGTTTGATCCCTGGGTCAGGAAGATCCTCAAGAGAAGGGAATGGCAATCCACTCCAGTATTCTTGCCTGGAAAATCCCATGGACAGAGAAACTGGTGGGCCACAATCCGTGGGGTTGCAAAGAGTCGGACATGACTGAGCACTAACATACGCATGCACAACTTGAGATTAAAAAAGGCCTTTAGGTAGAGGAATAACAAAGGGCAAAAGATGGTCAAAAGTAAGGCAGAAAGTAGTTAACTAGAGCAGTTGCTCTGCAGTTGCTCTTCAGTCGCTCAGTGGTGACCTACCCATTGCGACCCCTTGGACTGCAGCACGCCAGGCTTCCCTGTCCTTCCCTTGCTCCCATAGTTTGCTCATATTCATGTCCATTGAGTTGATGATGCCATCAAACCATCTTATCTTCTGTCACCCCCTTCTTCTCTTGCCCTCAATCTTTCCCAGTATCAAAGTCTTTTGCAATGAATCAGCTCTTTGCCTCAGGTGGCCAAAGTATTGGAGCTTCAGCATCAGTCCTTCCAATGAATATTCAGGGTCGATTTCCTTTAGGATTGACTGATTTGATCTCCCTGCTATCCAAGGGACTCTCAAGAGTCTTCTCTAGCACCACAGTTTGAAAGCATCAATTCTTCTGCTCTAAGCCTTCTTTATGGTCCAACTCTCACATTCATAAATGATTACTGGAAAAACCATAGCTTATCCATACAGACCTTTGTCAGCAAAGAGACCTTTGTCTCTGTTTTTTAATAAGCTGTCTAGCTTTGTCATAGCTTTCCTTTCATGGAGCAAGCATCTTTTAATTTCATGACTACAGTCACCATCTGCAGTGATTTTGGACACCAAGAAAATAGTCTGTCACTGTTTCCATTGTTTGCCCATCTATTTGCCATGAAGTGATGTCACTGGATGCAATGGTCTTAGTTTTCTGAATGTTGAGTTTTAAGCCAGGTTTTTCACCCTCATCTTCATAAAGGGGCTCTCTTTGCTTTCTGTCATTCTGTCTAGTTCCTCTTTGTTTTCTGTCATTAGGGTGATGTTATCAGTGTATCTGAGGTTATTGATATTTCTCCTGGCAATCAGGATTTCAACTTGTGAGTCATCCAGCCTGGCATTTTGCATGATGTTAAATAAGCAGGAAGACAATATACAGCCTTGATGTTCTCCTTTCCCAATTTGGAACTCATCCACTGGTCCATGTCCAGTCCTAACTGGTGCTTCTTGAATTGCACACAGGTTTCTCAGGAGGACTAGAGGAGTGGAAAGTATAAATTGTGGGGTTATAGGAAAGCAGAATCACTCTGGTCACCTACCTTCCCCTTTTGCTTTAAGCTGTATAGCACTGAACTTCAGCGCCACTCATATTGGCCCTTCAACTTACTCTGCCAGAAACACTTCCTCACCACTCGATCCCTGTGTGCAGATCATCTCCCCTGCAAAGATGACAACATCAGAGCAGGCTCAGAGTCCCCATTTTCCCAAGGCAATATGTTTTGGTTTTAAAGAGTTCAATCCTGGAGCTGGATAATCTGCATTAAAATCTTGAACATACTCCTTGCTCAATAAGTTATCTTGAGCAGGTTGCTTATTGTTTCTAAGCTTCAGTAATTTCCATTTATCTAGTATAAAAAAAAGGAAATGATTTTACCATTCTCCTAAATGTTGATAGTAATAACATGAACACTACGTATTTCCTATATTGTTTGAGGGCTAAATGAAATGGTTGATGTAAAGTTACTATGATTACAGTGCCTTGAATATACATCACTGTTACATTTCATAATTTTACTTCTTTATCAGCTAGTAGAATGGTATTTTTAGGTGGTATTATCTCCAAAAATAGAAAACTGATCAGAAAAATACCTGTTCAGCTATATAGGAAATATTTTATTAATTATGATGTGATTATTCAATGTAGTAATACAATTTGTACATTATAATTAAATTATGTTATTATTCTATAATTATGCAGCCATTAAAAACCACATATCCACTGACTATATAAAAACATGAGCAAAAACTCAAAATGTGGAGCAAAGACAAACAGTGGATCACAAGGCTCTTAAACCTAAGATATCAAAGTTTTTATAATCTAGAAAGTAAAATAGGACTAATAGTGATTCTATTTAAATGATGAGCTTGTACGTATTTTTTCTTAAATATTGCTTCTATTTTACAATTTATCTTTTCAAAGAATTTGTATTACTTTTAACATAACAATATACAATAAGTATTATTATTTTAAAAGATTACAACTTGCCCATGCAACTTGAAAAAAGTCTTAGAAATCCAACTCCTTGCTGTTTTCTCCGTTTTCTTTGGTGAATGCACATCACTTTCACTCTTCATTCACATGCAATTAGTGTTAGCAAATACTTCAAAATGTATCTGCAGATGTTACTGAGCAAAAAGACAAAATGCATTTATTTAAGCAAGCAGCACAATACACTTAAGAGGTATGCAAAGTATCCAAAAATCTATCATTCATGGCATTGTATCAGAATATGATTAGCAGCTGTGTAAACTTGAATCTTTGCTCTATCCCTTCAACTAATTAATTCAAATTCTTGCTGACATATGTTCATACTGAGGACCACATGTTCACTGCTAATACTCACACAGCTAGTCACAAAGAGTTTCTCACCTACTTCTCCAGGTTAGGCAGCAAGAGAAAGAAAGTTTTATTTTACAGAGCTTCCAGGTGAGTTTAAAGGAAAGCTAAAATTAGTCACACAAATATAAGATTGCTAGGGAAATTTAGAAAGTAGCAATCTATAAAAGAAAGACGAACTGAAGATGCATTGATTAAAAAGCTTTTTTAAGATGTTGTTGTTTTTGTTCAAAAATATCTGTATTATATTTGAATACCATATACGCAAATGGAAAGTTCTGCTTTTGATTCAATGGGTAAAAAAGAAATTATCTGAGGTTTTCTTCTTTACATCCAACCACCAGTGCTTAGTGAGCAACTACCTTATAACAAGACAAGTATAAGTACTGTTAATTCTAACAAACTACATTTGAACTTAGCCTTCGTATTCCCATTAGTTCAGTTCAGTTCAGTCACTCAGTCATGTCCAACTCTACGCGACCACATGAACTGCAGCATGCCAGGGTTCCCTGCCCATCACTAACTCCCAGAGCCTACTCAAAGTCATGTCCAACTTGTCAGTGATGCTATCCAATCATCTCATCCTCTGTCACCCCCTTCTACTGCCTTCAATCTTTTCCAGCATCAGGGTCTTTTCAAATCAGTTTGTTCTTCACATCAGATGGCCAAAGTATTGGAGTTTCAGCTTCAGCATCAGCCCTTCCAATAAATACTCAGGATTGATCTCTTTTAGGATGGACTGATTGGATATCCTTACAGTCCAAGGGACTCTCCAGAGTCTTCTCGAACACCACAGCTCAAAAGCATCACTTCTTTGGTGCTGCTCAGCTTTCTATATAATCCAACTCTCACATCCATACATGACTACTAGAAAAACCGTAGCTTTAACTAGATGGACCTTTGTTGGAAAGTAATGTCTCTGCTTTTTAATATGCTGTCTAGGCTGGTCATAATTTTTCTTCTAAGGAGCAAGTGTCTTTTAATTTCATGGCTGCAATCACCATCTGCAGTGATTTTGGAGCCCCCCAAAAATAAAATAAATAAAACAGTCTCTCACCATTTCCACTATTTCCCCATCTATTTGCCATGAAATCAAGATTGCCGGGAGAAATATCAAGAACCTCAGATATGCAGATGACACCACCCTTATGGCAGAAAGTGAAGAGGAATTAAAAAGCCTCTTGATGAAAGTGAAAGAGACTGAAAAATTTGACTTAAAGTTTAACATTTAGAAAACGAAGATCATGGCATCTGGTCCTGTCACTTCGTGGGAAATAGATGGGGAAACAGTGTCAGACTTTATTTTGGGGGGCCCCAAAATCACTGCAGATGGTGACTGCAGCCATGAAATTAAAAGACACTTACTCCTTGGAAGAAAAGTTATGACCCACCTAGACAGCATATTCAAAAGCAGAGACATTACTTTGCCAACAAAGGTCCATCTAATCAAGTCTGTGGTTTTTCCAGTAGTCATGTATGGATGCGAGAGTTGGACTGTGAAGAAAGCTAAGCACCAAAGAATTGATGTTTTTGAGCTGTGGTGTTGGAGAAGACTCTTGAGAGTCCCTTGGACTGCAAGGAATTCCAAGCAGGCCATTCTAAGGAAGATCAGCCCTGGGTGTTCTTTGGAAGGAATGATGCTAAAGCTGAATCTCCAGTACTTTGGCCACCTCATGAGAAGAGTTGACTCACTGGAAAATATTCTGATGCTGGGAGGGATTGGGGGCAGGAGGAGAAGGGGATGACAGAGGATGAGATGGCTGGATGGTATCACCGACTCAATGGATGTGAGTTTGAGTGAACTCCGGGAGATGGTGATGGACAGGGAGGCCTGGCGTGCTGTGATTCATGGGGTCCTGAAGAGTCAGACACGACTGAGCTACTGAACTGAACTGAACTGATGGGACCAGATGTCATGATCTTAGTTTTCTGAATGTTGAGTTTTAACCTAACTTTTTAACTCTCCTCTCACTTTCATCAAGAGGCTCTTTAGTTCTTCACTTTCTGCCGTAAGTGTGGTATCATCTGTGTGTATGAGGTTATTGATAGTTTCCCGGCAATCTTGATTCCAGCGTGTGCTTCATCCAGCCCAGCATTTCACATGACGTACTCTGCAGTGAAGTTAAATAAGCAGGGTCATAATAGACAGCCTTGATGTACTCCTTTCCCAATTTGAAACCAGTCTTTTCTTCCATGTCCACTTCTAACTGTTGCTTCTTGACCTGCCTACAGATTTCTCAAGAGGCAGGTCAGGTGGTCTGGTATTCCCATCTCTTGAAGAATTTTCTAGAGTTTGTTGTGATCCACACAGTCAAAGGCTTTAGCATAGTCAATAAAGTAAAAATAGATGTTTTTTTTCTGGAGCTCTCTTGCATTTTCAGTGATCCAATGCGTATTAGTAATTTGATCTCTGGTTCCCCTGTCTTTTCTAAATCCAGCTTGAATATCTGGAAGTTCATGGGTCATGTGCTTTTGAAGCCTGGCTTAGAGAATTTTGAGCATTACTTTGCTAGTGTGTGAGATGAGTGCAAAACTGTGCGGTAGTTTGAACATTCCATTAATCTATCAGTTATTCTCATTTATATAATAAAGTCTTTGAATATTCCAATATTTGCTTACATTGCAACTGTGTTTCAGGAAGAATTTATAGCATATCATTCATATTTTCCTAAAATTATGGAACTTGGTTCTGTAATAAAAATCTTTTTCTGAGAGCATTTTCCCTCATATCTTATCGTGTGCATGCGTGTTAGTTTCTTAGTTGTGTCTGACTCTTTGCAACCCCATAGACTGCCGCCTACCAGACTGCAGCTTCTCCATCCATGGGATTCTCCAGGCAAGAACACTGGAGTGGGTTGTCATTTCCTTTTCCAACATCTTATCATAGTTCATAGTAATGCTTATGAGTGACACACTACCCACCCTGCCCCAAAAGATACCCAAATTAAATGTCTATTGGAAAGTGGACACTGAGATAAAATTTGGGTAAACCGGGTTTGTTGTTGGTTTATACTTTTTAAGGAAAATCTCTTAGTGCATGTCTTACCATAAGTTTAGCTAATTAATATCTACTTTGAGTACCTAAGAAGTTATAGTAAGCAGATTTTCTCACATATATATGAGGAAAAAATGTGTGTGTATGTTTGACCACTTGACTACTAATCCTTACTTTATTTTATAATTTAATCAAGATCATTGAGCTATATTATAAGATGCATGCATTTAAATTTTGACAAATATGCACAAGTTTTATACACCAATACAATCACATTACAAAATATTTCCACCTCACAGAAAATTTCTCCAGACTCTTTAAGATCAAATGCCTCCAGCCACCCACCCCTATTACAAACAACTACTATTGGTTGTTTGACCACAGAAACAAATTTTACCTTTTCTGGGATTAAATAAAAATACAATAGCACAGTATGTACTCTTGTCCCTAGCTTTACTCATTTAGCATTTTTTTTGAGATTTATCCATACTTAGCTTTATTAGCAGTTCCTTCACTTTTATTGTTAAATGGTAATCCGTTACATAGATATGGCACAATTTTCTTCTCCATTCACCTGCTGATGGACATTTTAAGCTATGAAGAAGTGAAGTCGCTCAGTCGTATCTGACTCTTTGCGATTCCAGAACTGTAGCCCACCAGGCTCCTCCGTCCATGGGATTCTCCAGGCAAGAGTACTGGAGTGGGTTGCCATTTCCTTCTCCAGGGGATCTTCCCAACCCAGGGATCGAACCTAGGTCTCCCACATCATAGGCAGATGCTTTAACCTCTGAGCTACCAGGGAAGCCCCATTTTAAGCTATATTCAGGTAATAACTTTTATAAATAAAGGTGCCATGTATGTTTGGGTACAAGTCTTTATGTGAAAACATATTTTCTTTTCTCTTGAATAGAGACTTAGAAGTTAAATTGCTGGATTGTATGTTTAACTCCATTTAAACAAAAAAAGTGTACTTATTTTTTCCAAAGTGTTTGTAAATTTTTAAATACCTCCTGGCAATGTTTAAAACTTATTTGCTCTAATCTTAATTTTGGACTTCCCTGGTGGCTCAGAGGTTAAATTGTCTGCCTGCAATGAGGGAGATCTGGGTTTGATCCCTGGGTCGGGAAGATCCCCTGGAGAAGGAAATGGCAACCCACTCCAGTACTCTTGCCTGGACAATCCCATGGACGGAGGAGCTTGGTGGGCTACAGTCCACAGGGTCGCAAAGAGTCGGACACGACTGAGCGACTTCACCTCACCTCACCTCAGTGTATGTGCTATGGTATCTGATTTTATATTTAATTTGTAATTCTGATAATGATATTGCACATCCTTTAATGTACTTAATATACACATACATGATACAAAATGGCTAATTTGAACATCATTTTTTGCAAGTTGTCTGACAAAATCTTTTGCTCATTATTCTTTAAATATTCTTAAATCAATTTGACTATTTTATCATTGAGTATGTAAACTTTATATTTCCTGTATGTTTTGAATGTTAGATTTTTGTTATGTGTATATGCAACATGATAATAATTTTATATTATATGTATACAAAAATCACATATTTGACATTTTCTCTCCTATTCTGTGGCTTACTTTTACATTTGCTGAAAGGTTTCATTCAAAGAGAAAAAGTTGTTAATTTAGATGAAATGCGATAGGTGACATTTTCCCTTTGACTCATTATTGTGTTTTCAATCTTAGGGTACAAGATTCTTATTATTGCTTTATTCTATAATATTAATAGTTGTAGCTTTTCCATTTAACTTAAAAGTCAATTTCAAGTTAGTTTTTATATCATGTGAAAATAATATTATTTTCCAGAAAGATATCTAACAGTTCTAAGATTATTTGCAAAAGACACTATTCTCCTGTTGCTAATTGACCTCTCAACTTTTATTAGTCATTGACCATAGAAGGAGAGAGAAAAAGTTGGCTTAAAGCTCAACATTCAGAAAACGAAGATCATGGCATCCGGTCCCATCACTTCATGGAAAATAGATGGGGAAACAGTGGAAACAATGTCAGACTTTATATTTTTGGGCTCCAAAATCACTGCAGATGGTGACTGCAGCCATGAAATTAAAAGACGCTTACTCCTTGGAAGAAAAGTTATGACCAACCTAGATAGCATATTCGAAAGCAGAGACATTACTCTGCCGACTAAGGTCCATCTAGTCAAGGCTATGGTTTTTCCTGTGGTCATGTATGGATGTGAGAGTTGGACTGTGAAGAAGGCTGAGCGCCGAAGAATTGATGCTTTTGAACTGTGGTGTTGGAGAAGACTCTTGAGAGTCCCTTGGACTGAAAGGAATTCCAACCAGTCCATTCTGAAGGAGATCAGCCCTGAGATTTCTTTGGAGGGAATGATGATAACGCTGAAACTCCAGTACTTTGGCCACTTCATGCGAAGAGTTGACTCATTGGAAAAGACTCTGATGCTGGGAGGGATTGGGGGCAGGAGGAGAAGGGGACGACAGAGGATGAGATGGCTGGATGGCATCACTGACTCGATGGACATGAGTCTGAGTGAACTCCGGGAGATGGTGATGAACAGGGACGCCCGGCGTGCTGCGATTCATGGTGTTGCAGAGTCGGACACGACTGAGCGACTGAACTGAACTGAACTGACCATAGAAACCTCAGTCTATTTCTGGCCTTCATTCACTTTCATTAATATCTTGTTCAGTCACTAAGCATATCCGACTCTTTGGACCCCGTGGATTGCAGCAGGCCAGGCTTTCCTGTCCTTCACTATCTCCCTGAGTACGCTCAAACTCATTTTCATTGAGTCAGTGAAGTCATCCAATCATCTCATCCTCTGTTGCCCCCTTCTCTTCATGCGCTTAATCTTTCCTAGCATCAGGATATTTTCCAATAAATTGGCTCATTGCCTCAGGTGGCCAAAGTATTAGAACTTCAACTTCAGCATCAGTCCTTCCAATGAATATTCAGGGTTGATTTTTTTCAGGATTGACTGGTTTGATCTCCTTGCTGTCCAAGGGATTCTCAAGAGTCTTCTGCACCACAATTTGAAAGCATCAATTCTTTGGTTCTCAGCCTTTTTTATGATCCTACTCTCACATCCATACATGACTACAGGAAAAACCATAGCTTTGACTATGTAGGTATCAGCAAAGTGATACCTCTGTTTTTTAATATTCTGTTGAGGTTTATCATAACTTTTCTTCCAAGGAGCAAGTGTCTTTAATTTCATGGCTGCAGTCACCATCTGCAGTGATTTTGGAGCCCAAGAAAACAGTCTGTCATTGTTTCCATTGTTTTTCCATCTATTTGTCATGAAGTGATGGGGCGGGATGCTGTGATCTTAGCTTTTTGAATGCTGAGTTTTAAGCCAGCTTTTTCATTCTCCTCTTTCACCTTCATCAAGAGGCTCTTTAGTTCCTCTTTGCTTTCTAAGGTGGTTTTTTAAGGATGGTTGATGCTTTCAAACTGTGGTGCTAGAGAAGTCTTTTGCAAATCCCTTGAACTGCAAGGAGATCAAATCAGTCAATCCTAGAGCAAATCAACCCTGCACATTCATTAGAAGGACTGATGCTGAAGCTCCAATACTTTGGCTACCTGATGCAAAGAGCTGACTCATTGGAAATGATCCTGATGCTGGGAAAGATTGAGGGCAGGAGAAGAAGGGGATGACAGAGGATGAGAGTTTTGGATGGCATCACTGACTCAATGAACTTGAGTTTGTGCAGCCTCTTGGAGATGGTAAATGACAGGGAAGCCTGTCGTGCTGCAGTCCATGGGGTCTAAAAGCTTGGGACCTGACTTAGTAAGTAAACAACAACAAATTTGCATTTCTGAGGTTGTTGATATGAACAACCACAAATCTGCATATGTAATGTTGTTGATTTTCTCCTGACAATCTTGATTGCAGCTTTTGATTCGTCTAGCCTGGTATTTTGCATGATGCACTCTGCATATAAGTTAAATAATCAGGGTAACAATATACAGCCTTGACATACTCTTTACCAATTATGACCAGTCCATTGTTACATGTATGGTTCTAGCTGTTGCTTTTTGATATATCCTTATTCTAATATCACATTGCCTAAACTACTATACCATTACAGTAAATTTTGAAATTAGGCAGTGCAAGTTCTGCAGTGTTGTTATTTTTTAAAGTGTTTTGACTCTTTGTAGGTCTTTCTCATTTTCATATACAATTTATAATTAGTTTGCTACTTTCTACAAAAAAGGTCTTCTGGAATTGTTATTATGTTTGTGTTAGTTGCTCAGTCATGTCTGACTCTTTGAGACCCCATGAACTATAGCCTGCCAGGGTTCTCTGTCCATGGAATTCTCCAGGCAGGTATACTACAGTGGATTGCCATTCCCTTCTCTGGAGGATTTTCCCGGCCCAGGAATCAAACCCTGGTTTCTTGCATCACAAGCAGGTTTTTTACCACTTGAGCTACAAGAAAGTCCGATTTTTACTGGAATTATGCAAAACCTTTGAAGAGGTATCATCTTAATAATGTACATTCTAATGTGTGACCAGGATAGATATTTATGCTGCTGCTGCTGCTAAGTCGCTTTAGTCGTGTCTGACTCTGTGTGACCCCATAGACGGCAGCCCACCAGGCTCCCCTGTCCCTGGGATTCTCCAGGCAAGAACACCGGAGTGGATTGCCATTTCCTTCTTCAAAGCATGAAAGTGAAAAGTGAAAGTGAAGTCACTCAGTCATGTCCGACTCTTAGCAACCCCATGGACTGCAGCCCACCAGGCTCCTCCATCCATAGGATTTTCCAGGCAAGAGTACTGAATATTTATAAGGTTCTTTAATTTCTCTCAGTGGCTTTTAAAATTTTCAATACATGGGTTTTGTATCTACATTATTAAATGTATCCCTAGGTAGTTTCTATTTGCTTCTTAATGAATATGATAATTTTGTTTCATTTTTCATTTGTTTTTGTTGTTGCATATAGAAATACAATTTATATTTCATAATAACCTTGTAAGTCACTAATTTGCTTATTATGTTAAGTAGCTTTTTATAGGTTCCTTAGGATTTTTCTTTGTACAAAATCTTGCCACGTGTAAACCTAGACACTTTGCTTTTTACTTTCCAATTGATCTCTCTTTATTCCTTCCTTCCTTTTTTTTTTTTTTGGCTTATTTTCATGCCTCAGACACCCATTAGAATGCTGAATAAGAGTATAAACTGGAAACAAACTTGCCTTGATCCTGACCTTAAGAAAAAAGCATTTAATTATTAACCATTAACTGTGAAAGTGAAAGTGAAAGTGAAGTTGTTCAGTCGTGTCCGACTCTTTGCGACCCAGTGGACTATAACCTACCAGGCTCCTCCGTCCATGGGATTCTCATTAAGTCTGAGGTTACCTGTTAATTTTTCATAGATACTCATTATTAGGCTTCCCTGGTGTCTCAGTGGTGAAAAATCTGCCTGCCAATGAGGGATACACAAGAGATTCACATTCCATTCCTGGATCAGGTATAATTCCTGGAATAGGAAATGGCAAACCACTCCAGCATTCTTGCCTGGAAAATCCCATGGACAGAGAATACTAGTGGGATATAGTCTATGGGGTCTCAAAAGAGTTGGACACAACTTGGCAACTAAACAATCACAATCATATATATTATTAGGGTGAGGGCTTTCTCTTCAATGTGTAATTTATGGAGAGGCTTTTTTATTATCATAATAAGGATGGAATTTAGTTAAATACTTTTTTTTCTGTCTAATGAGATGATCATATCACTTTTATACTTTATTATGTGAATATGGTGAATAACATTATTGAATTTTTAATATTGAATGAATATTGATTCCAAGGATAAACTCAGTTTGGTTGTGATTCATTATCTTTTTAATATATTGTTGGATTCAACTTACTAATATTTTACAGTATTCTTGCATCTATGTTCAGGAGGGATATTATTCTTAGTAATTTTTAGTAAAATTCTGTGTCTAGTTTTAGTATCAGATTAATATTGGCCTCATTAACTTAGATGAGAAGTGATTATTTTTCTTTTATCTTCTGATAGTTTACATAGTATTGTTAATATTCCTTTATTAAATATTTGAGAAAATTTACCAGTGAAAACATCTCAGCCTAGAGTTTATTCTATGGAAAAATTTTTGTTCTGTTTTGTTTTTTAATTTTTATTATCAACCACATCAAGGAATGGTAAAGCTCTTCATTTAAACTGCACATTGGATGGACTTTAACAATTGCACACAATCTTAAATCTGCAGACACAATCAAATTGCCATTACTCACAAGAGATTCTTTATACTCCTTTACAGGCTACACTTTCCTCTACTTTTGGTTCCCAGCATCTACTAACATGATTTTGTCACTATGTTAGTTTACATTTCATACTAGAATCATATGACATATCTGATTTTGTGTCTGACTTTTTATGTCAGTATAATGATTTTAACATTCATTCATACTACTTTATCCATTCATTTCTCTTTATTTCTAGATACTATCTCACTATAAGAGGATATCACACTGTGTTATTCATTCACCCACTGATGAACATTTGGATTATTTGTTTATGATCCCCTGAAAAAGAGAATGGCTACCAACTCCAGTATTCTTGCTTGGGAAATCCTATGGACAGAAGAGCCTGGTGGAATACAATCCATGGGGTCATCAAGAGTCAGACATGTCTGAACTCACTTTTACTTTTCAAAAGACTAATGTGAATAAGGCCATTATGAATATTTATGCAAAATCCTCTGTGTAGACAAATGTCTTTATTTCTCTTGAATAAATGCCTACTTGTTAAACTGTTCTCAGTTCAGTTCACTTGCTCAGTCGTGTCCAACTCTTTGCGACCCCATGAATCGCAGCACGCCAGGCCTCCCTGTCCATCACCAACTACCAGAATTCACTCAGACTTAACGTTCATCGAGTCAGTGATGCCATCCAGCCATCTCATCCTCTGTTGTCCCCTTCTCCTGCTGCCCCCAATCTCTCCCAGCATCAGAGTCTTTTCCAATGAATCAACTCTTCAAGAGCATGAGGTGGCCAAAGTACTGGAGTTTCAGCTTTA
>SJYQ01001608.1:342908-365102 GCA_006410935.1 Redunca redunca | reverse complement strand
TGTTCCTAAGTCAATATTTTTTTTCAAGTATAATTTTCATTAATAATAATTTCAATTTTTTTTTTTAGTTTTTGCATTTCTCTTCTGAATTTTCCCATGGTTTTAATCATTACATGGAGAAGGAAATGCCAACCCATTCCAGTATTCTTGCCTGGAGAATTCCATTGACAGAGGAGCCTGGTGAGCTACAGTCTATAGGGTTGCACAGAGTCAACATGACTAAGTGACTAACACTTAACACTTATTCATTACAGGAATATTCCACTTTATCTCAATTATTTATGATATCTGCCTTAGCATTCTTATCTAATAACTCCAACTTGACTAGTATCTGAGATTTTTTTTTTTTAATGAGTTCTTAAGTGAAAACATAAAGTTACAACATATAATGTATAGTGTGAACAGGATAACTGTAAAAGTTATTTTTTCATACATATTTGTAATGCATAGAAAAATATCAGGAAGGATGTGCACAAAATTGTAAAGATTAATTAGCTGCAAATGAAGGAGAAAGACTAAAATGGTCATTTAACATTATGCTTTGTTCCCTTCTCTGTGATGAGAATGAAGTCTTGTATCATTTGTATAATTAAGAAACAAAACTCACCAGTATCCCTGAACACTCTTACTGCTCTTTTCTCTTGGTTTTCTGACGCTCAGAGGCTTTTGCTTGGCTCATTAATCTCAGCTTCTGTCATGGGCCTTGCCTCTTGGTTGATAGTTATGTTTGTAGTGACTTAGCCAATTCTGACTTCTTCTTCAATACAATCCCCATGTATGTATGTGTTTTTATTACATATAGTTGATATACAATGTTGTATTACTTTCAGATATACAGCAATGTGATTCACATATATGTGGCTATATATTATTTATATATATATTATTTTTTAGGTTCTTTAACCTTATCTGTTGTTACAAAATATTGAGTATAGATCCTTGTGCTATACAGTAGGTCTTTTATGATTATATATTTTATACATAGTAGTGTGTATATGTTAATCCCCAGTTCCTAATTTATCCCTCCTTTCCCTTTGTTAATCACAAGTTTGTTTTCTGTTTGTGGGTATATTTCCATTTTGTATATGAGTTCATTTGTTTATTTTTTTTATTCCACATATAACTGATACCATATGATATTTGCCTTTCTCTGTCTGACTTACTTACTATGATAATGTTTCAGTACATCCATGTTAGGGCAAATGGCATTTTCATTGTTTTTCATGGCGGAGTAATATTTTATTGTGTATATATATCACATCATCTTTATCTATTCTTCTGTCAATGGGAACATTTATGTTGCTTCCATGTTCTGCTTATTGTAAATAGTATGGCAAAGAACATTAGAGTGTATGTATCTTTTCAAATTATCATTTTCTCCAAATATATGTCCAGGAGTGGGACTGCAGAATCATATGGGAGCACAATCGCCATACATAATTTTGGACTGGAGATTCATGACCTGACTCAACCAAAGGTGACCTACTAGTTCTGATCTCCCTGAGACTTACTTAGTTTTAGCACTTAAAGTTTGGTCATCTTATACCAGGTGCTCCCCTCTGTACTTGTATCTCCAATGACTTCCTGTCAAGGATGATAATAATAATATCTCACAAAGATTTATTTTAAAAACTTAAATATATCTTCTTCTTTGGAGATGTTCTGTCATTATTTTACAATATATATCATGACAGATTCTACATCAGTTTTAAACACAGCAAAATCTGGGGGTCTTACTTTTTTCTAGGATTTCACAAATAAATCAATGTATGGAAAGTGTGTACCCTGGAAGATACATTTATAAAATTCCTGTTTACCCCGTCTATAGGCATGAACTGGAGCTAGAATGACCCCATTCAGTTCAGCTCAGTTCTGTTGCTCAGTTGTGTCTGACTCTTTGTGACCCCATGAATCGCAGCACGCCAGGCCTCCCTGTCCATCACCAACTCCCAGAGTTTACCCAAACTCATGTCCATCGAGTCAGTGATGCCATCCAACCATCTCATCCTCTGTTGTCCCCTTCTCCTCCTGCCCTCAATCTTTCCCAGCATCAGGGTCTTTTCCAATGAGTCAACTCTTCGCATGAGGTCACCAAAGTATTAGAGTTTCAGCTTCAGCATCAGTCCTTCCAATAATTACCCAGGACTGATCTCCTTTAGGATGGACTGTTTGGATCTCCTTGCAGTCCAAGGGACTCTCAAGAGTCTTCTAAAACACCATAGTTCAAAAGCATAAATTCTTTGGCGCTCAGCTTTCTTCACAGTCCAACTCTCACATCCATACATGACTACTGGAAAAACCATAGCCTTGACTAGACAGACCTTTCCACGCAAACTAATGTCTCTGCTTTTGAATATGCTATCTAGGTTAGTCATAACTTTTCTTCCAAGGAGTAAGCATCTTTTAATATCATGGCTGCAGTCACCATCTGCAGTGATTTTGGAGCCCCAAAAAATAAAGTCTGACACTGTTTCCACTGTTTCCTCATCTATTTCCCATGAAGTGATAGGACCAGATGCCGTGATGTTCATTTTCTGAATGCTGAGCTTTAAGCCAACTTTTTCAGTCTCCTCTTTCACTTTCATCAAGAGGCTTTTTACTTCCTCTTCACTTTCTGCCATAAGGGTGGTGTCATCTGCATATCTGAGGTTCTTGATATTTCTCCCAGCAATCTTGATTCCAGTTTGTGCTTCTTCCAGCCCAGCGTTTCTCATGATGTACTCTGCATAGAAGTTAAACAAGCAGGGTGACAATATATAGCCTTGACGAATTCCTTTTCCTATTTGGAACCAGTCTGTTATTCCATGTCCAGCTCTAACTGTTGCTTCCTGACCTGCGTATAGGTTTCTCAAGAGGCAGGTCAAGTGGTCTGGTATTCACAAACCAGTGATAATAATAAAAAGAAAGCAGAATAACGTCTTGCTAAGTACAAATAATACCTTCTGCTAAAATAGCTTTCAGCAAAAATCCACTTCTGCCCAATTTCCTCACCTATGAAATGCTTTGACATGAGTTTGACATCCAGAAGCCTGAAAATCTGCTGTGTTCTCAGGTTGCTTCTTGGAAAGTTGAAATGTCAGGTGCAAATGAGGTGATAAGAAACATAAGTAAGTTTTTTGAATGAAAAACTGTTTGAAAAATCTGTTTAGTTAGAAGGAGAATGTGTTGTTCTTTTTAAGCTTTCAGTTACATTCATTTTTTCAATAAGTTCTCAAAAAGCATTTACTGTTTTCCTGGCTTGTGTTAGATACTAAAGCTATAACAATGAATATGATTAACACAGCTCCTGATCTTAAAATAACTAAAGTCTAGTGAAGGATACAAGCTTTTAAAAAGCCATTATACTATGTGTGGAAAGTATGCTAATATATCAAAATACAGGGTATGTTTTGGTACCCACTGGAGGGGCATTAAAATCAAAATCCAGCAGACTGATCTTCAGAAGCAGAACAAAATATTTAAGATGGAAAATAATTAATAATTGGGTTATTCTGGGCCCCAGGGAAATAGAACAAATAGGATAAAAGGGAAAGAGAGAGAGAGAGAGAGAGAGACTGATTTACCTTAAATAACTGGCTCACCCAATTGTAGAGGCTGAAAAAGTCAACATTTGCAGTTGGTGAGTTGGAGACCTAGGAGAGTCAATGGGTGGGGAGGTTTCAGTTTAAGCTCAGCTCCTGAAAACTAGAAGAGTTAGTGGTGTAAGTTCAAGCTCAATTCCAAATCCAAATGCAGGATAAGTCCAATGTCCCATTTCAAAGACAGTCAGTCAGGAAGAAAGAATTGTTTCTTACTCTGACTCTTATTTATTCAGACCTTCAGTGGATTAGATGAAGCTCACTTATGTTGTGGAAGGCAATCTCTTACTTTGCAGATTTAAATGTTAATCTCATCCAGAAACACTCTCACAGACATATGCAGATACTTTGTTCAATTAAATGTCTGAACCCTCCGTGGCCCTGGTCATGCTGACAAATGAAACTGATCGCCACAGCAAAACGGCTCCAAAGTTTCATTTTATTAGTGAAGCGGGGTAGGTGATAGAAGTTTACCAAGAACGCAAGAGGTTGGGCAGGAGGGTCCCTGCTCCCAGTCTAGTCCCTGATCCATGGGACTGTAGGACAAGACTGATTTCAGTGTCAAGTCCTCTACGGTTACAGAGCTCCTGACATCCGCAGATTTTACTTCTTTAGTGCTCACCCAGAGCTTGCTTCTCTGAAAAAGCCCACATCATAAACCAAGGGTGAGGTGTTTTTACCCTCATCAGACCATGAATGCTAATTTGTCATGATATTGATTTCTGAATGAAACTTAGCATTTAATTCTTTTGTGCTTCATCTGTGGTCATATCAGCTTCCCAGGTTGCACTAGTGGTAAAGAACCTGCCTGCTAATGCAGAAGACATAAGAGATGCAGGTTCATCCCTGGGTTGGCGAGATCCCCTGGAGGAGGACATGCCAACCCACTCCAGTACTCTTGCTAGGAGAATCCCATGGACGGAGGAACCTGGCCAGCTAAGGTCCGTAGGGTCTTAAAGAGTCGGAGGTGACTGAAGCAAATTAGCATGCACAAGGTTCATCTCAGAAGGACATGGAGCCTTTTTAAAAATATGTATTCCTGATTATAGGATTCCCTCATTCTCTTTCTTCATCTACCCTCTCAGGGTAGAAGTCTGGGCTTCTCCAGATGGGGTAAGAGGTGGAAACAGGTACCAGCTTCTGCTCTGATCCTGCCATCCAAAGATAGAGGTCCTCCCAGGATTCACTTCTCCAGCAGGCTCCAGGGTGGTTCAGAAGAGAAGCACAAAGGAATAAGTGTTTGGTGCAATAATTTGGTATAAGTCTGATAGACCTTTTAGTGAAGTCGCTCAGTCATGTGACCCTGTGGACTGTAGCCTACCAGGTTCCTCTGTCCATGGGATCCTCCAGGCAAGAATACTGGAGTGGGTTGCCGTTAGACCTTTTAAGTACCCTTCAAAGATGCTACAGAGTATGTCACTGCATCCACTGGCCTATATGTTTGGCTCCAATGAAAAACTTGTGAGATTTGTAAATAGTTCTTGCTGAAGAAATGTTGGATCCATAACGCTTGAACACTTTAGCATTTGTACTCAAGTCTTCCTATGTTTTCCCTGCCTTCAAGATGAATTATTTTCTTACTTTATGTGCTTCTACAACAGGAAATGGTAGAAACTTTCCTGATAGCCAACTTAATAATCACTGATCATTGCTTTCTGTCAGAAGGATTCAAAATGAGAAGAATTGTGTCTTTAATGGGATCCAGACGTATCTGAACATTTCAGAAAATGATGTGATGGGCTTAACAGAAATATGTTTGTGTGGAAAAAGAGAAAATTATTCTTCTTGTTTGGCAAAACTAGCATGACTAGTAGAGCTGAGGAAATAGTGTAAGTGTTCAGGATCACATGTCTGCTAACATCTAGGAACTTCAAGTAAAATTTGAGGATGAGACTCTGAAAGAACTGGAGAACCTGGGGCAGTAAGGTGTGGAGGCAGTGCTTTAAAATCAATATATTATCTTAGAAGGCTTCCTGGTAGGCAGGGCTTCCCTGATATCTCAGTTGGTAATCTGCCTGCAACACAGGAGATGCTACTTTAATTCCTGGGTTGGGAATATCTCCTGGAGAAGGGATAGGCTACCCACTCCAGGATTCTTGGGCTCCCCTTGTGGCTCAGCTGGTAAAGAATCCACCCGCGATGCAGGAGACCTGGATTCGATACCTGGGTTGGAAAGATCCCCTGGAGAAGGGAAGGGCTACCCACTCCAGTATTCTGGGCCTAGAGAATTCCATGGACTGTATAGTCCCTGGAGTTGCAAAGATTTGGACACGACTCAGAAACTTTGACTTTCACTGGTAGGCAGAATAATGACCCTCCAAAGATGCACATGGGCTTCCCCAGTGGTTCAGCAGTAAGGAATCTATCTGCAATGCAACAGATGTGGCAGGAGTTGCAGGTTGAATCCCTGAGTCAGGAAGATACCCTTGACAAGGAAATGGAAACCCACTCAAGTGTTCTTGCCTTGAGAATCCCATGGACAGAGAACCTTCAACAGATTGCATCCCATGGAGTCAAAAAAGGGACTGACACAACTTAGCAGCTAAACAGCAACAACAAAAGATGCTCACATCCTTCTCCCAGAACCTGTGAATAAATATATTACTTTACATGGCAACAGGGATTTTGCAGATGTGATCCTGAATTATGCAAATAGTCTCAGTCTACTCACCAAGTACTTCAAAGCAGAGGAACTTTTCCTACTGTAATCAACCAGAGAGATATATATTATATCAGGGGAAGGATCAGGGAAAGGCAAAGATTCTGGTTGCAAAAATATAGGAAAGGCTCATGACCAAGAACTGTGGGCAGCCTCTTGAAGCTGAAAAAGGCAAGGAAATAGAATCTCTCTCAGATCCTCTAGAAAGAAACACAGCTCTGCCCATATCTTGACTTTAGCCCAGTGAAACAAACTTTAAGATAATAGGTGTGTACTGAACATACCATTCAATTCATAATAGTTCATTACAGAAGCAATAAAAATAATAATGAATGTCTTTACCCAAGAAGAAAAGTTATTTTATGTCAATAACTACATCTATTCTAGATCAAGATAGCTCATCCCAGATGGCCTTAGTGGTAAAGAACCCGCCTGCCAATGCAGGAGACATAAGAAGCTCAAGTTTGATCCCTGGGTTGAGAAGATACCTTGGAGAAGGAAATGGCAACTGACTCCAGGATTCTTGCCTGGAGGATCCCATAGACAAAGAAGCCTGGCAAACTGAAGTCCACGAGGTCCCAAAGAGTCAGACAAGACTGAAATGACTTAGCATGCATGCAAGAACTGGAAACATGAGGGCAGGAAGCTCCATGGTGGTTGGGAAGCCTATTAGGCAGCCCATTTATTCTCTACTGCTTAAAAAATGTATGTCCTGCTTGGCATAGGCAAATTTTTCCAGGGATGTCTGTGTTTTGTCTAAGATTTCACTTCTGGTGGAATGCTTCAGGTCAGCTTCCTGGACACAGTTGAGTTGTGCTTGAGATAACGCCTAAAGCTAGGTAAAAAGCTCAATACAGAAACTTAAGGAGAAAGTCAGCTAGCTAATTTTCAAAGTAGTTATTTATAGTTAATCAGATTCAATTAAACTGGCCAAACCCTGGACTCCAAATGGCATAACTGAAGTTACTAGTGCATGGTAATCTCATCTTGGTTCATGAGATTCTGTTGATATTAATTTTTCTGTAAATACATGTTGGTCAAGGGACAAGGGGGTTCTATTCAAAAGAGTTAACATAGGAAGCATAAGGCTATAATCAGAAATAGTGCCATCATTGGTGCTTGCTGGCATCTGGGAACTTTGCACTTAAACCACTCACTAGTTGACAGGAATAGGAGTAGCCCAATGTACTAACACTTAGAATGTTTGTACAAACAAAGTATCCATTTTATGTCTCTGATTTTGAAATTTTGTAATGTGTTGGGAAGAGGAGCCTACATGACCAGGGCTTGGGTTTTGAGTTTCTAATGAGTTTCCCTGGGAAGAAACATTGCACATGACTTTATCTCTGCTGGAGAAAAGACATACTTAATATATTCCATTACTGAAGGGAGACAAAATCAGAGTCCCATTCATAGATTCCTACAAATTCCATTGGAATTCTTTTCCTTCATTGATCTACTGTGTTTCCCTCACTCATGTAATAAATCTTAGCCATGAGTACAATCACAAGGGGAGACTAATGTGGTAGAAAAGTACAGAATGATCTCTGTTCGTTTCCAAGGCAAGCCATTCAATATCAGAGTAATTCAAGTCTATGCCCCTACCAGTAATGCTTAAGAAGGTAAAGAACAATGATTCAATGAAGACCTACAAGACCTTCTAGAACTAACACCCAAAAAAGATGTCCTTTTCATTATAGGGGACTGGAATGCAAAAATAAGAAGTCAAGAGATACCTAGAGTAACACGCAAATTTGGCCTTGGAGTACAGAATGAGGCAGGGCAAAAGCTAAAGGAGTTTTGCCAAAAGAACACACTGGTCATAGCAAACATCCTCTTCCAACAACACAAGAGAAGACTCTACACATGGACATCACCAGGAGGTCAGTACTGAAATCAGATTGATTATATTCTTTGCAGCCAAAGATGGAGAAGCTCTATGCAGTCAGCAAAAACAAGACCAGGAGCAGACAGTGGCTCAGATCATGAACTCTTTATTGCCAAATTCAGACTTAAATTGAAGAAAGTAGGGAAAACCACTAGACCATTCAGGTATGACCTAAATCAAATCCCTCATGATTATACAGTAGAGGTGACAAATAGATTCAAGGGATTAGATCTGAAAGACAGAGTGCCTGAAGAACTGTGAACTGTCATTCATAACATTGTATAGGAGGGAGTGATCAAGACCATCCCCAAGAAAAAGAAATGCAAAAAGGTTGTCTGAGGAAGCCTTACAAATAGCTGTGAAAAGAAGAGAAGCGAAAGGCAAAGGAGAAAAGGAAAGATATGCCCATTTGAATGTAGAGTTCCAAAGAATAGCAAGGAGAGATAAGAAAGCCTTCCTCAGTGACCAATGCAAAGAAAAAGAGGAAAACAATAAAATGAAAAAGACTAGAGATCTCTTCAAGAAAATAAGAGATACCAAGGGAACATTTAGTACAAAGATGGGCACAACAAAGGACAGAAATGGCATGAACCTAACCAAAGCAGAAGATATTAAGAAGGATGGCAAGAATACACAGAAGAACTAGACAAAAAAGATCATGACCCAGATAAGCACAATGGTGTGATCACTCACCTAGAGCCAGTCACCGTGGAATGTGAAGTCAAGTGAGTCTTAGGAAGCATCACTACGAACAAAGCTAGTGGAGGTGATGGAATTCCAGTTGAGCTCTTTCAAATCCTGAAAGATGATGCTGTGAAACTGATGCACTCAATATGCCAGCAAATTTGGAAAACTCAGCAGTGGCCACAGGACTGAAAAAGTCAGTTGTCATTCAAATCCCTAAGAAAGGCAATGGAAAAGAACGTTCAAAGTACCACACAATTTACTCATCTCACACACTAGTAAGTAATGCTCAAAGTTCTAGAAAAACATCTACTTCTGCTTTATTGACTATGCCAAAGCCTTTGACTGTATGGATCACAATAAACTGTGGAAATTCTGAAAGAAATGGGCATACCAGACCACCTGACCTGCCTCTTGAAAAACCTGTATGCAGGTCAGGAAGCAATAGTTAGAACTGGACATGGAACAACAGACTTGTTCCAAATAAGAAAAAGAGTACATCAAGGCTGTATATTGTCACCCTGCTTATTTAACGTATATGCAGAGTACATCGTGAGAAATGCTGGACTGGATGAAGCACAAGCTGGAATCAAGATTGCCAGTTGAAATATCAATAACCTCAGATATGCAGACAATACCACACTTATGGCAGAAAGTGAAGAGGAACTAAAAAGCCTCTTGATGAAAGTGAAAGAGGGGAGTGAAAATTTGGCTTAAAACTCAATACTCAAAAAGCTAAGATCATGACATCCAGTCCCATCACTTCATGACAAATAGAAGGGAAACAATGGAAACAGTGACAGACTATTTTTTTGAGGTGCAAAATCACTGCAGATGGTGACTGCAGCCATGAAATTAAAAGATGCTTGCTCCTTTGAAGAAAAGTTGTGACCAACCTAGATAGCATGTTAGATATCAGAGACATTACTTTTCCAAAAAAGGTCTGTCTAGTCAAAGCTATGGTTTTTCCAGTAGTCATGTATGGCTGTGAGAGTTAAACTATAAAGAAACCCGAGAGCTGAAGAACTGATGCTTTTGAACTGTGGTGTTAGAGAAGATTTTCAGAGTCCCTTGGGCTACAAGGAGATCCAACCAGTCCATCCTAAAGGAGATCAATCCTGAATATTCATTTGAAGGACTGATGTTGAAGCTGAAACTCCAATACTTTGGCCACCTGATGGGAACTGATTCATTTGAAAAGACCCTGATGCTGGGAAAGATTGAAGGTGGGAGGAGAAGGGGACAACAGAGGATGAGATGGTTGGATGGCATCACTGAATCAATGGACATGAGTTTGAGCAGGCTCTGGGAGTTGGTGATGGATAGGGAGGCTTGGCATGCTGTAGACCATGGGGTCACAAAGATTCGGACAAGACTGAGTGACTGAACTGAACTGAACTGAATATTCCTTAATGGATTGGGTCATTGAAAGGCTTTTTTCACTATGTAGGCTAGTTCCATTTCTCAATAAGTTTTAATTTTGGTGATATAATTTGAAAAATTATTTAAATGACTTAATAAGTATAGTTTAGGCTGCTACCAGTGCTATGCATTATGCTACATAGTCTGTGAGGATGGAAAGATTACCTAAAACGGTTATAAGTATTTGACTCAATAGGATAACGGTACATAAGGACATATGTAAAAATATATATGGATTTTCATTACATTGCCATATAAATTTTTTATAACAATCAGAAGGAGAGACAAAGACTTCAACAGTAGATAATTCACACATCTTTGTATTCAGCATTTAATTCATAATGTCAGGGAGAAAAAGACATGAATCTGCTCTCCCTATGCTGTCCTCTATACTCATGGGCCTTTTATACTGTTAGCGCCTCACTCTGCTGAATATTATTTTATGATTTTTCTATAGGTCATAACCCTTAAACATAAACCAAGCTTTCTCAACTGGTACTGAATCAAGTCAATTCTTTCAAGATTAATTATATTTCCATACTGCTGCTGCTGCTGCTAAGTCGTTTCAGTCATGTCCAACTCTGTGTGACCCCAGAGACGGCAGCCCACTAGGCTCCCCCGTCCCTGGGATTCTTCAGGCAAGAACACTGAAGTGGGTTGCCATTTCCTTCTCCAATGCATGAAAGTGAAAAGTGAAAGTGAAAGTGAAGTCGTGTCTAACCCTCAGCGACCCTGTGGACTGCAGCCTTCCAGGCTCCTCCATCCATGGGATTTTCCAGGCAAGAGTACTGGAGTGGGGTGCCATTGCCTTCTCCATGCTAGTGTCTCTGTATATGATGACTTCAGAAAGTTACTTTCAAGTTAGATGTTTCAATACTTGTGTAAACATGTATGTCTCACAAGACCCTGAATTGTCAGAATTTCCTCTGTAGTTTTGAGGCAGAGGATAGATGGGTCCCAGCATGAGCAGCTGGAGTTAATTCCCTGTGAACAGAAACTCCGAAATTGCTGGACAATTGACAGGAGGCTAAGCACTTCCCAAATAAAAGCTAAGACACCATATATTTCTCATCCTCAAAGTTAAGGAGACCTCCTGACTAGAAAGCTCCCGGGAGGTCAAAAGGGGAGTGATACCAAATCTACCCATAAGCCTCTTCACTAGAATCCATCTTGGCTGAGAGATGTGTGAGCATACACATGGGAGGATCCTGTGTCCTGTGCTGTGCTTAGTCGCTCAGGTGTGCCTGACTGTGAACCCATGGACTGCAACCTGCCAGGCTCCTCTGTCCATTGGCATTCTCCAGGCAAGAATACTAGAGTGGATTGCCATGGCCTCCTCCAGGGGATCTTCCCAACCTAGAGATCAACCCCAGGTTTCCTGCTTTGCAGGTGGGTTCTTTACCATCTGAGCCACCAGGGAAGATCCTGAGGTATACCAAATATGAACTAAGGACTAAGCAAATCAAAATCTCTGGCCAAAGAAAACCCGGAAAAAATGTCTCAAATGAGTGATTTAAACTACCACGAGGACACGACGACTTAAACTACTCTCTCTCTGAGTCTGCCCATGTGTCTGTCCACAAGTACTTTACTCTTTTTCCTCCCAATAAACAACTGACTATTTCACTACTTCCCGTCTTGTGAGAATTCTTTTCTGTAAAGCCTAAGAGCCAGGGCCTTGTCACTGGCCACTGGTCTAGAGTATATGATTTACTGCTGCGACCCCACCTAAATCTCTAGCCAGGAGCCAAACGCTGCTACAAGTCGCTGCAGGCAGAGGCCACCTGCAAGCAGTTGCAAAACACTAGCACGGAAAACAGTAAACAACAAGGAAAGTGCTAATATGTTCCATAAATGAAAATGTGATCAAAGTGCTCTATTGAAGTTCAGACATAGAGAGATACCTATTGCTGTACTGACGAGCAAACGCCATGGAGGAAGAATCTAGCACATAAGCTTCCATGTTGTTTTATCTCTCACGTGTAATATGCAGCTTATAAGTTAAATGAATTTGTTTTACATTTTAGCCTATACTTTACTTAAAATCTTTGGGTGGCTACCATGTGTCACTAGTGCAGTACTAGTTTCTTTGTAGATAAGAAATAAATATACATTATTAGATAATAATTATTATATGATATAATAATTATATTGTTGACTGAAAGAAAATGTACAATGTGAGAATTGCGAGTTAAGTTCAGTTTGGGCCAAAATGAGGCCTATAGTCCAGGAAGAGCATTTCAGATAGCTTTTGAAAACCTGCTCAGACAGAAGAGGCAGGAGGAAGGTAAATATATGTGATTCTGGCAAAGGGTGAGAACATGCTTAAGAACATATTTTTGCAGAAGGTGGCTGCTAGTCACGAGGAGAAGACATCACCATGAAAGAATTTAGTGCTTTTCTAGATATGAGGAGATGCAAAAACTGGGCTCATAAAATCTTCCCCTGAAAATATCTATCTGAAGGCCTGTGCTGCCAGTTTGTCCCAGAGCACAGAATGCCTCACTCCTGATCTCCCCCCCAACTCTTTCCAGAGAGTGTTGAAGATCAGCAGTGACAGTAACTTGTGATGTAATCCTTGTAGAGACAGATGGAAAGTCCCAATTGTTAGTTTGCAATAGTATATAAATACAACTGTTAATAAACATTAATATAAATTAATGAAATATAACTAATATAATAAAAAATATAAATATTATATCATAAAATAGAAAATGAAAGTTAGTTATTATATGATTTATTATTATTCCCAGACTCCTCTGTCCATGGTAGTCTTCAGGCAAGAGTACTAGAGTGGGTTGCCATTTCCTTCTCCAGGATATTTTCCTTACCCAGGGATCAAATTTGAATCTCCTGTGTCTCCTGCATTGAAGGCTGATTCTTACTTGCTAAGCCATTTGGGTTGCCTGGTATGATCTGATTTTGTCAAATAAGAAGTTGGAAAAAAGTGAAAGTGTTAGTCACTCAGTTGTGTCCCACTCTGTATGACTGCATAGGTTGTAGCCCGCCAGGCTCCTCTGTCCATAGGATTTCCCAGGCAAGAATATTGGAGCAGGAAGCTATTTCTTTCTCCAGGGGATCTTCTTGACCCAGGGATCAAACCCAGGTCTCCTGTATTGCAGGCGGGTTCTTTGTCTTCTGAGCCACCAGAGAAGCCCAAGTAATAGGAAGGAAAGAGCAAATTTAGGGCCTCCACAATCTTTTCTCACTTTACATTTACCAAGAGTTTCCTTGGTTAAAAACAAATGCAGTTAGAATTTTCAATAGATGCAACATTTAAAAAAACCTGAAAGAGAGCCTAAAATAAAATAATAAATGTCAAGAAGATGATGGATTCATGAGAGCCCTTAATCCAAATGGTACCAAATTCCATTTATCTGAAATGACTCACAGTCAGGATCACCAGGCTGTAACAGGTGGCTACTTTTAAGTACAGATGCTAAATGTCATACCTGCAGATGGTTCATCAGTAGAACATGTGAAAAAACATCTTAATTATATATTATGAAGCATTTTCATAAAAAATTAAAAGATAGGCATTCATTATGCTTGTTTGAGTTATATCAGCGAGTACAGATGCTGTTACGAGTTAGCTGGTGCTTTAATCAAAACAAGTATCCGTGGATCAATTTAATGATATGAAAGTTCTGACTTCAGGTTGGAAAGTTTCTGGCAATGCAAATTTCTTGCAATTTCCTGATTTATGAATCAAAGCAGAGGATGCTCCTCCACCAAAATCCCACATCGATTTGTGTTAAAGAAAGAGATACTCAGCCTATATCCTTAAATAGAAGCATTCCAGATTGACTTGGAATGCACCCATAGGCATATCCCACCTGAAGCCTAAAGCTGGAAACATTTAATTGTTCACATGGACTTTAAAATCATTGTGGCAGGTTTATCAGTGAACACAGGTCATTCATTAACACGTGTTTAATAGTCAAATATATATATATATTTTACCATCATTAGTCAATCCATACAATAGACATTGCTGGAATGACTTAACTACAGCCAAACTTCAGATACACTCAAAAATGGAGTTTTAATTCCATTTAGTACATTTTTAAAAAGTGTTTCAGACTTCAAATGTGATTCCCCATAGAGGTGACTCACCAAATCTGCACATGTTTTGAGTCTCAGTAAATCCACCTGGTTTATATATGACCCTGCTGTTGGTGCTGCTAAGTCACATCAGTCGTGTCCGACTCTCTGCAACCCCATAGATGGCAGCCCACCAGGCTCCCCCGTCCCTGGGATTCTCCAGGCGAGAACACTGGAGTGAATTGCCATTTCCTTCTCCAATGCATGAAAGTGAAAAATGAAAGTGAGGTCACTCAGTCATATCCGACTCTCAGCGACCCCATGGACTGTAGCCTACCAGGCTCTTCCGTCCATGGGATTTCCCAGACAAGAGGTGATATCAATAATATGGTGATTAAATTATTATTCTTATTAAATAATACATTCATACCCCACTTTATCTTCATGATAAAAGGATAGTCAAATCACTGCAGATGGTGACTGCAGCCATGAAATTAAAAGACGCTTACTCCTTGGAAGAAAAGTTATGACCAACCTAGATAGTATATTCAAAAGCAGAGACATTACTTTGCCGACTAAGGTCCGTCTAGTCAAGGCTATGGTTTTTCCTGTGGTCATGTATGGATATGAGAGTTGGATTGTGAAGAAGGCTGAGCACCAAAGAATTGATGCTTTTGAACTGTGGTGTTGGAGAAGACTTTTGAGAGTCCCTTGGACTGCAAGGAGATCCAACCAGGCCATTCTGAAGGCGATCAACCCTGGGATTTCTTTGGAAGGAATGATGCTAAAGCTGAATCTCCAATACTTTGGCCACCTCATGCGAAGAGTTGACTCATTGGAAAAGACTCTGATGTTGGGAGGGATTGGGGGCAGGAGGAGAAGAGGACGGACAGAGGATGAGATGGCTGGATGGCATCACAGACTCGATGGACGTGAGTCTGAGTGAACTCCGGGAGTTGGTGATGGACAGGGAGGCCTGGCGTGCTGCAATTCATGGGGTTGCAAAGCGTCGGACACAACTGAGCGACTGAACTGAACTGAACGTTCAATAGTGTTAAATTGTTTAGATCCATGCCTTATCTGAAAAAATGAGCAAATAGTGAATGCTGTCTTATTGTTTAGGCAAGTGTATGTGTATGTGTGTGTGTGCATATGTGCTCTATCTTTGAATTCATTTCATATGACTGAGTGCCATATAAATGCAAAATTTGCTGTGATTGGTTTTGACATAAATGAAATCCAAGGGAACCTACTTAGAACTCTGACCAAGCTAATCTGCAAACAGGAAGCAATCCTGCCAGGAATTAAGTACAAGTGCCTGGGAATTTCTGTAAATGAAATTCTTTCTTTTTGTCTTCCTCTTTTAATTCTCTGATGGCTTCCCTGATGTCTCAGTTGGTAAAGAGTCTGCCTGCAACCTGGGAGACCAAGGTTCAATCCCTGGGTGGAGAAGATTCCCTGGAGAAGGAAATGGCAATCCATTCCAGTATTTTTGCCTGGAGAATTCCATCGACAGAGGAGCCTGGTGGGCTGTAGTCTATGGAGGTCACAAAGAGTTGGACATGACTGAGTGACTAACACTTTTGCTTTCACTTTTTAGTTAAAATAAGAAAGAAAGCAAATGAAACCCTGTGTTTTAAATTATGATGATAGAAATTGTCAAGGTCCCTGGCAGTGCTGGTGATAGAGTCCTCCTGCCAATGTAGCAGACACAAGAGATGTGAGTTCTATCCCTGAGTCAGGAAAATCTGTAGGAGGAAATTGCACCCCACTCCAGTATTCTTGCCTGGGAAATTTCACAGACAGAGGAACCTGGAAGGCTACAGTTCATGGAGCTGCAAAGAATCAGACATGACTGAGTGACTGAACACACACAGCACATATAAATTATATAATGACATTAAAAAGTAAGAGTACAAGAGCTAAAACTGGAAAGTAAAAGTATTTCAACCTCCTCATTCCCACCTCTCAGCAGAACCACCATAAACTGTTTTTTGCATATACTCCTTATAACTTTCTTTGCAAAAACAAGTGCATATATTTACATACCCACATCCATATATTTATAAACCTTTGCTTTACACATATAGTATAAAGAAGCTCATGCCAAAATTTAGATTTGTAGTTTTTATTATTTGACAAGTGAAATACATCAGTGTAAACAGATAATCACAAGCAATAGGTGAATACATAGTGAATCATCTGTTTGTCCAAGCAAGCTGAGTATAGTAAGACTTCTTATCTCCCATCACCTTAGTAGTCCTGAATTATTAGCTTTCTAGATCTATGAGGTGGTAAACTCCAAAACCTGTGTCAACATAGCCTTCTGGGGTTTAGCTTATTCCTGGGAACTTGTAGTAAATTGAAAAGGAAAGAGATAGAACGTAATAATCACAACTTGGAGAAGTCTGGCACATCACTGTTGAGGAAGAGGGACTGGCTTCCATGAAGAACCCTGCAGCTGTAGTAGGCTTCCACACAGGCTTGTGCCCATAGTGGCCACAAGCAATCTTTGCTGTTGAATCCTGCTTGTCCAGCCTTGAAGTGTGATAATAGCGAAATAAATGAATTCATGTTTTCACTGTCTGACCCCCTTTAGACTGAATTAGCTCAAGTATTCTTAGAACTTCAAGTTGGGAAGGAATAGAGAAAAGCAGGGGCATTTAAAAGAGAAATCTTAGACTTTATTCTCATAGATTTTCTGGAGGCTGCACAAGTAATTAATATACGTGAAATAATACTTTGTTAGTATTAAATAATATTTAATATTGAAGAAGAAATAATAATATTTAAAATACTATTATTAAATACTTTCTACTTCACTGTTGTGTTATGGAGAACTCTGTCTACTCCGAATGTAAGTAACAACAGGGACCTGTTCATTTTAACCTATTGCTAAATCTTTTAGCAAACTGCATTTATTTTAGCTAGTTTACCTATTTAGGCCATGCTACCAGAGATCGGACCCACGCTCCTGGCAGTGGAAAGGTAGAGTCTTAACCACTGGATGCCAGAAAAGTCCCATAGCTAGTTTAAAGTTTGTAAGTTCTATCCACGTTTGTGTAACAAATTTGGGATACAATATTCAGATTATCACAACTTTCTTTTCTCCCTTCAAATATCTCCAATATTTTTTCACGTCAGCACATGCTGCATAAGATTCTCAATTGCTGCAAAATACTCTGATTTTACAAAAGTATCATGAGTTTAAAATTTTCTGATTGTCATTTAGATTGTTTCCAGTTCTTTGCAACTACCAAGTAATGCGGCAATAGCTGTACCCATACATGCGTTTCTGTTAATGTAATTCACAGATGAAATCCCCAGCAGATGAATCCTTGGTTGAGAGATGAGTCATTTTCAATTCATAGCTATTACCAATTGGCACTCCAAATGCTATCTATTTATTTACCTAGCAATGACACCGCTCTGGCAGTCTAGTGGTTGAGAGTCTTCCTTGTAATGCAGGGGACACGGATTTGATTTCTTGTCAGGGAACTAGGATCCCACAGACAACAAAAGATCCTGTTTGCTGCAGCTAAGACCTGATGCAGTCAAATAAATAAACACCTAGCAATGATGTATGAGAGTCAAGATTTCTTTGTAAGAATAATGACCCATTATAGATGTGTCTCAAAGTTCTGGATCATGTTACTTAAGGTCAAGACTACTCAGCTTAAAAACCCTCCACTTCCATCCCTCCAAAACACTGACTCAAGTCAACTCTTTCTACAAGGTGAAGAGACTAAGTGGACATTTTCTCTTTAAGTCCCTCTCTTTGAGGGACAAAATTAGCTCAAAAATATATTTTTTCATACAAAAGTGGTAGCCAGTTTTCTTTTGAGCACCTCACACTCACAATTTTGCAGGCACAAATGTCAAGGAGGTGTGGTACACCTGCTGATTCACACCTTTGTTGGAGAAAAACACTTCAAAGCAGCTGAAGGTGATGGCCCAGATTCACTTGTGCCCCACCACCTTCTCCTCCACTCCCCCTTAACACCTCCACCCACAGATGCTGTTCACACCTTCTAATTTGTGGCACCTCAATTTAATGTTGCCAGTCCATTTACTTAACACACAGGCATGAGATACTGACATCACCAGGAAAGAAACAACTCTTAAAGAGATAATGTATTTCCAGAGTTTATATAAGCAGGAGTAGCACACAATATTTGCACAGACAAAACTTTTATTCTTTAGATTGAATTTGATCAAAATAATCTTTCTTCTTCAAGTCCTGCCAGATTTAGCTGCTTCAGTCATAATCGTTGTCCACATCATATGTTTTTTTCTTATCTGGGATCTTCCCCTTTCCTGAGATAGTCAAAAGCCTAGCCATCATTTGTGTAGGACAGCATATAAAAGAGATTTGGGACAATGCTACTAGGCTTGCTGTTTAAGAAAGTGAGTCTAGAATTTAGACCATTTCAAGTCTTTGACTTGAAGTTTTTGGCATCATCATAGCACTATTGAACTTCTTTCCACATTGCTACACCTGAACTTTGGAGTCTGAATTGCTAGGGTATGAATTCCTGATAATCCTTACTATATCTAGGATGTTAGGGAGTTACTTTATTTGTGGTCAAACAAACTTTTAGGTATCAGGTATATTGAATGAAGCAGACAAGTTTTCTACTCATGTGGAATTTGTGTTATGGGAATGAAGGCATAAAATTAATGAGTAATTAATAGTTTCTTACAGAGAAAAGAACATGAAGACAATAAACTAATATGATATGACAGTTTGGTCTAAGCTGTGTAGAGAAAAGCAGTAGAGTAACAGAAAGCATCTTTAAAGAGGTACCATTTGAGCTGACACCAGAGTGATGAGGCATATGAAGGACACAGAAAAAATACCAGGCAGATAAAACACCTCTAAGCTGGGAATGAGCATGGTGTGTTAAATATATATATATATTTAAATTTTTATTGGATTATAATTGCTTTACTATGTGTGTTAGTTTCTACTGGACAACAGTGTGGATAAGGGCATAGATGTACACATATATGCCCTTCCTTGTGAGCCTCCCTCCCACCCTCCCATCCCACCCCTCTAGATCATCACAGAGCAAGCTGAGCCCCCTGTGCCATACAGTAGCTTCCCTCTAGCTAGCTCTTTGACACATAATAGTGTACATGCTGCTGCTGCTGCTAAGTCGCTTCAGTCGTGTCCGACTCTGTGCGACCCTATAGACAGCAGCCCACCAGGCTCCCCCGTCCCTGGGATTCTCCAGGCAAGAACACTGGAGTGGGTTGCCATTTCCTTCTCCAATGCATGAAAGTGAAGAGTGAAAGGGAAGTCACTCAGTCATGTCCAACTCTTCGCGACCCCATGGACTGCAGCCCACCAGGCTCCTCCATCCATGGGATTTTCCAGGCAAGAGTACTGAAGCGGGGTGCCATTGCCTTCTCCAATTCTCTCAATTCATCCTCCCCTTCTTCCCCTCTATCTATAACACAGGAATATAGGTACAGATGTAAACATATTTATTTTTTTAAAAGCCGTATTAAGGGGAACATAATGAGCAAGAGTTAAGGGAGATGACATGATATCATGGCAGAGGGACATTTTGGCCAGCTCATAGATGACCGCAGGGAGGAGGATAAGCCTTAGCTGTTAGGAATACAGACACATAACATTATCAGTTCCAACTGGATAAGTTGGGTGAAACTTGCATTTTCTCTTGCCTTAGAACACTTTTAGTCCACATTCTCCATGAGTAATAAAGAAGCTTTCTGCATTTGGTCATTTATCTTACCTATTTATTCCAGACATGGGTCTAATTCAAGTGAAGTTTCAATACCAACATGATGATAAAAATTTAATCCTTCTAGAAAGTCTTGATCTTCAATGTCTGATATGTCTGATACCATAGAGAACAATATGCCAAGCATCTACAAAAAGTTAAAAGTGTTTGATTTTATCTCTGAAAATGTTTTTGCAAAAAAACAAACCAAAAAAAAAAAAAAACCATCTGAACCTAAGTTCAAGTCAGGGAGAAATAAATTCCACACTCCAATCTTAATGAGGGGAATTACAAGGTCATATTGCAATGAGACAGGCATACAGGAATGGGATAAATCTGTGGCCTTTTTGTCATCTGCCACATTTCAAGAGCAATAATGTTTAATAACAAAAAGGATAGAAAACAGCATTTCATTTATTACTTCAGTAATAACTATTTATTTTAACTATGGAATATGATATTGGTTATAGTATAAAATACCAGCTTTTAAAATATTGTCTTCCTATATTTTTTCACAATTCTATTCTCCTTCTATGACTATTATGACTTCTGTGACTTTTAGTTTTTAAATTTGACTTTTTATCTCACTATTCCTTCTACCTCACTAAATATGAATATCTACTTGATTATTTTCTTGACTTTTCCCCTACATATCTTTTTTTGAAGAGTTTTCATACACTTCAGTGCTTTAAATATCTATGAAATAATTTCTAAATATTCACCCACTCTCCAAATATCCTCTAATATCCAGTTTTCTAAACAAATTCATTGACATTTCCACTTGCATAATGTTCTATTAACTAAAACTGGAGAAGTCTTAAAAAATATACTCCTTTACCTTATTCACTTTGTTCTTGGGTCATTCTCTTCAGATGCTGAAATTTAAACTTTACTTATATTATTTTCTCTTTCATTGTCAAAGCTAACTTTTTCTGTCCTTTTATATACAAATTTGCCTATTAAAAAATGTCAAATGACCTACTTTCTTTGTGTCATTGTTGAAACAGATAGTCAGTGTAGCTGAACAATAGTAGAACAAGAGTATATGAGCTTCTGAATTTGATATCTTCAGAAATTTCCTGGCCTAAATTCTAACCAGTCTTTTCATATTTAACCTTCTTTTCATTTATTGGAAATCCACAATATTTTTGGAATAATATCTGCCCCCACTTTTTATGTTTAACCTGGAAAAAGCTTGTTTCTATGGTTTTTAACCTAATTCCAGCTGTTGTTTAGTTGCTAAGTTGTGTCCAACTCTTTTGACACCCCATGGACTATAGCCTGCTAGGCTCCAGTGTACATGGGATTTCCCAGTCAAGAATACTGGGGTGGTTTGCCATTTCCTTCTCCAAGAATTCTAGCTGACTTAACAATTACTACTAAGCAAATTGTATAGTCTATAGATCCTTGAAGACGACTTAAGATATTCTCCTTTGGCTGGAAATTAAAAATATGTAATATACAATAAAAACCTTTTTCATGTAACAGGATGGGGAAATAATAATACATGACCAGTGACCCTTACTTGTGTAAAATAAGTTAATCACTGAAGTTTAAGACTGAGAAGACAGAGTAAGTGTCCCCATTTCACCCATTTAAGGAAAATGAGGAGTAAAAAGAAAAAAAAAATGTCAAGATAGGATGGTTCCTTCTAAATGGCATTGGGCAACTGGACAAGAGAAATCTGCTTCAATCTCAAACTCTTGCCTGAAGTCAGGGACTGAAGCTGAGAAAGTATGTCATTGAAATAATTTCATATCTCTTACAAGTGCAAAGCTGACATTCCTAAAAACCAAGGTCACAGAGTCATTCTGTGGGTTAATGAATTACAAATCCAGTTGAATGCACAACATTGTCAGATCTTTAATATAAAAGTCAAGATCCTGGATTTTTTTTTTAAGTTATAGCCTAATAATTGTAATCACAATTTCCTGGAGGACCCAGAGGATTTCTGAAATGCTTTGCAAAAGAACTGCCTTACTTGAGGAAGTCATGACCCTCTTTTCATTACTGTTCCCTTGGAAACACAAATTTGTATTTAAAATTATCTGCAAAGTAAAAAGCAGAATCAAAGTTCCATCCAGGAAAAAATAAAGTAATTCACTAATTTGTATTATTAAAAAATAGTGAAGAATTGATTTAGTAGATGCTAAATAAAGTAAGACAGGG
>SJYQ01001608.1:313952-337016 GCA_006410935.1 Redunca redunca | reverse complement strand
CAAAAATCAAAATCTATTCAATGAAGAATGTGTCATTGGCTCTATATCAGAAATAAGGCTTGGAATGCATTGTTATTACCATATCATATTTCTTTTATATTATAATGCAAGAGAAAATATACAGGATGAAATTGAGGAAGTAAAAATAAAATTGCCCATCTTTTCAAACAATGCAATCATCTACATAGAAAGTTCAGCAGAATCTACATCAAACCTGGAATTTTCAATGTTCTGGAATCCAAGCCAAGTGTTTCAGAAAGAGAATGATCAACAGAATCTAATGCTAGGAAGCCAAGTGCTATAAAGTACAAACAATAAAGGTTTGACTTGGCATTGTGAAAATGATTAGTTCTTGAACAGGATTGATTTCCATGGAGTGATAGAAATAAAGAAAGAAAGAAAGGGAAGAGAAGTTTAGATAGAGCGAGTGTTTTCAATTCTTTCAAGGAGTGATTTTAAACAGAGTAGAGAATTGTGGAAGTAGCTATAGGGAATATGAATTTGTATTTTTTAAAAATAGGAGTTATATGTAGTAGATCAAATTTCAAGTAAAATGAATTTGTGGTCATAGACCTGCTTGGTTTGATGATTTGCCCCAGTATGGACTGCAAGGAGATCCAACCAGTCGCTTCTGAAGGAGATCAACCCTGGGATTTCTTTGGAGGGAATGATGCTGGGGCTGAAACTCCAGTACTTTGGCCACCGCATGCGAAGAGTTGACTCACTGGAAAAGACTCTGATGCTGGGAGGGATTGGGGGCAGGAGGAGAAGGGGACGACCGAGGATGAGATGACTGGATGGCATCACGGACTCGATGGACGTGAGTCTGAGTGAACTCCGGGAGATGGTGATGGACAGGGAGGCCTGGCATGTTGCGATTCATGGGGTCGCGAAGAGTCGGACGCGACTGAGCGACTGAACTGAACTGAAATACTTAGAATGAAAGAGGATGTGGGGCTGGGGGAGCTACACTGTACATTAACCAAGTCCCTTCTCCTTGCTGAGCAATAAAGCAGGACTCATTAGTTTATCTTGTGTGAGAATATTGGTAACATAACATTATATTAAGGGCTTCCCTTGTGGCTCAGCTGGTAAAGAATCCAATGAGCTAGACGTGGGTTCAATGCCTGGGTTGGGTAGAGTCCCTGGAGAAGGGAAAGGCTAACCACTCTAGAATTCTGGCCTAGAGAATTCCACGGACTGTATAGTCCAAGGAGTCACAAAAAGTCGGCAGGACCGAATGACTTTCACTTTCACTTTTAGCATTAAAGGCACAAGAATGCAAAATTATAGAAAATTTTGACTACAATTTTATACTTACAGTGCACTTTTTAATTCTTTTTATTTTTAATTATTAAGGTAAAATATGTTCAGTGTGGTATTTGTGTAAGTGCTCCCCATAATACATAAGAAAATTATAGAATCTTTATATTTCTTCCAGTTATCTTTTATTCCAGTTTCCTTATTCTAATGAATTTTTAATCTTAGAATTTTATATTATGAAACCATTTGGTGATGTGGTTTGGGGAGCTCCAAAGAGCTCCAATATAACCGCCCTTATGTCTCAGCACAGAAGGAATTTAACAAGGAGCAAAGTGATACATAAAAGGTGATTTATTAGAATAAGAAATTGTAAGGCTTACAAGTGGGTGGGTGAGGTGTTGCTGTGCCCTGAGAACTTACTGGGCTACAGTTTAATAATCATAAGAAAAGTGGAGAGAGGGGAACATCTTTGCCTTTCTTGAGTAGACATCATGCTTCCATCATCAGCTCCTCCTTCAGGTTGGGCAGGGGAGTTTTCTTCTCCCTACATGGTCAAGCTAGGTCCACAAATTATTGATTTTTATCTGTGCAGAGAGCATATCCTAGGGATCATTAACGTCCTGAGCTCACTGGGCAGGACGTGAGTCTCATGCTACCATAGTTTTATTGTTTTAGGGCATGTCTAGCGTGGCTTTTGAATGGTTTCGTTGCTAAATAAACCTGCTTGGTTTCGTGGTTAAGTACACCCCTGTTTTGAGTAATGGCAGTGGAAGTGAAGTCGCTCAGTCAAGCCCGACTCTTTGTGACCCCATGGATAGCAGCCTGCACCAAGCTCCTCCGTCCATGGGATTTTCAAGGCAAGAGTACTGGAGTGGGTTGCCATTTCCTTCTCCAAGGAATCTTCCCAACCCAGGGATCAAACCCAGATCTCTCACATTGTAGACAGACGCTTTACCGTCTGAGCCACTAGGGAAGGGGTCTCTCATATTTATTCTATTTAAAATCCTAGTGTGGGGGAGATTAATTCCCTAATTCTATTAACTATTTAGTCACCTATTGTGTCCTTTTACTGTATTTAACTGATGTGAAGAACTGACTCATTGGAAAAGATCTTAGTGCTGGGAAAGATTGAAGGCCGTAAGAGAAGGGGATGACAGGGGCTGAGAAGGTTGGATGGCATCCCCGAATTGATGGACATGAGTTTGAGCAATCTTCAGGAGTTGGTGATGGACGGGGAAGCCTGGCATGCTGCAGTCCATAGTGTTGCAAAGAGTCAAACACGACTGAGCAACTGAACTGAATTATGTCCCTATTGGTTATATTTTCTGCATGTGGCAGGTTGTAAATTAATTGCACCACTTGGGATTATAAACTGTAGCAGCCTGACTTGTTACTGTTCTTTTTCTGGGTTTGTCCATTATAGCCTTTGTCCTGATTCTTTAATGTCTACTAACAGAAACCAGTTGGTCTTTCAATAAAGGTTTAGTTTCACCAAGAAGGATTGCAGTGGAAGCAACCTCTTAAAATTGATAAATAAATAGATTTATTTTAAAAATTCACCTGCCATTTCCTCCAGTGGGTAATGATCACTGACTTTGCCCAAAGCTACTTTTGAGCATGGTGAAAGAATAAAAAATAAAATTTACCAAGAGTATTCTACAAAACAAAACACTACCCAAATAAGATCTCCAAACAAGGAGCTGTAATTATTCTCAGCTTATTTAACATGAAATATTTTATGAAATATAATCAATCTTGTGCAGGGATCCCTCTTTCAACTTTTCTCTGAAAGAATGGGAAATATTAAAATTTATTCTCCTAATATCCAGAACAAATCCACACATATTATGATCTTTATTCCTCTTTCTTGGAATCTTATATATGTGCATAGGTGAAAATTTTTACTGTGATCAGTATATTCATATAATTTTCCAAAGTTTTGGACTTGATTTGGTTGTTGTGGTTTAATGATATATTATAAATTTTCTTCCATGTCACATTTATATCAGCCTATTATGATGACTATAAAACATTCAATAAAGTGATATATAACAATTTTTAAACAATTTAGTGATTAAGGTATTTTTTTTTAAAATCTTGCTATCTACAAGCATGGCTATGAACGAGCTCCTTGAAAATATATTGATATCTGTGAAGACTTATCCAGCACTATCATAAATTAATAAGAGACCAAGTAGGTTGGGGATTGGGTCTTGCCTATCCGTAGCTTTAATCAAAGAAGCTCCACTTATGTCTGTTGTACACATTGAACTTCCATAAAAACTGGTTGAAAAAGTTTCTGCAGGATGAAAAATAGGTAAGCAATAATAAAAGTTAAAATAACTTTATTAAAATATGTCATCTCTTATCTTCATGTTAAAAGTATAAGAACAGAGCTGTACCAAAAAAATTGCGAGGCTTTCCTGAGAGATGTCCCATAGTCTCTGGGGAGACTTATTTAATAGTATCTTTATTATCTCACAGTTTGCTGCTTTTTTGGTAACAATTGGTATAAAGTCTCCATTTACCATTCTTCCCAATTTGGATGAAGACTTTTCTAATCTCAAGTAACACACATTCTATTACTAGATATAACGAAACCTTGGGAGCATCAAAATGATTAGATGTAGAACAAAAAGATGTAGAACATCTAGAATAAGCCAGGTCAATGTAGTTTGAAAGGAAATTCTTCCTTGGAAGTCCACTTAAAACCATTTAGTCACAGTTGGATACCATGTGTGTGATCTCCCTTAAGGGCTGTTTTTCTACTATGTGCATGTGATAGTTAAATATGCAAAAGACCCTTTTGATCAACTATACTAAGTGACCTTACTTATGAAATTATTCTCTTTTAGCTATAGCATCTCACTTTTTTGAACCGGTGGATTTAGTTTCCCCAGCCACTTTCAGCTGTTCTCTGGCAATGATATTTGAAAAAACACAAGCATAAAAGGGCTTCAAGCATACCTCCTGGTGAAGAAAATAAGCAAACCGTTGAAATTTTCTGGGCTAACTCTGACTTGACTTTCTCCACTTTATTCTACATTCAGCTGTTTTAAAAATACAGCCTTTACATTAACTACAATACAATTTAGTAGTATTTTAGTATGCAAGAAATTGTTACAAACCACAAAATAACTTGAATTCTCCTGGTCAGAATATTTTCCTGGATCTCAGGACATGTTTTATTTGCTCAGAATTTTGACAGTGCTTAAATCCAAACTCTCTTCCACATAGATAACAACCAGGCTGCATAAATCAGCACACCGTTCTCTCTCTGCTTCTCCCAGCATGCAGAACTTATGCTTAACAAGCAAATTCTTTTTGGGGAGGGAATAGTTTGATGCAATTGACATCAATACCAGGACAAAGTTGTGTCCTAGAAGTTGCCTTGGAATTCAAATGAGAAGATCTGTTTTCTAGCCAAGGGCTGGCCTCTTGCCAACTGTAAAACCTTGAATTTTCTTCTCTGGAAGGGAAATGTGCTCATCCCTTTGCCTCAAAGAGCTATATCACATGGGATTCGACAAATGCTTTGTAAACTGTGTTCTATAAACTTGAGAGGTGGATTTTTTCTTTTGTTCTCGTTCCTCTTTCAGTGTCTCCAATCAAGTTCCCTAGAGTAATGCTTTGCATGCTTTTAGTCAGTGGAGATGCATAGTCTCCAGTCTTTGAAATGGTCATCTCTATTAAGACTTAAATAATTCTATATAGACAAAGGAAGTCTTTCATTCCTCCTGGGAAGAATTATTATTATTTTTGCAAGCTTCGGTTTGGGAAGAGCTGTCATCAAGAAAATATTGACCAATGAAAGTCCATCTGTAAGAGAAAGGAATCAATGATTAAAAAAAATAATAAGAATAATAAATGGCAATTTTGACTACATCAAAGCCAGGCCTACAAAGCTTAATCTACCAAAATCTAGCTACGTGACAGACATAAAATAGATGTTTGAAGAGACCTAAACAGTTAGCCAAATAAAAAGATGATCAAACTTGAACTCTGTCTTTTGGAAACTCGGAGAGCAGCCAAGGCAGTTAACACATGAAAATGTAAGACATACAATAGCTGTAATATTATTTATATAGATTTATTTGATGTTAAATGAGAGAAATGTGACAAACATTATGAGAGCAGAAAAGGATAATTGATTGGTTCTGCCCACAGAACTTAGACACACATTCACCATGGGTCAGTCATTCTTTGTGAGAAAATAAAATATTGCCTGCCATATCAATAAACAAGATGTCACAGTCATCAGCAATTGCAGCCACCTCTTAATGTGAGCTGGTGAGCCCTGAGGGAACTCAGGAAAGAAACAAAGGATATCTGCCATCTAGCAGCCATCAGACAGCAGCCACTCCCAGTGGTGAGCCCTGAGGAAATTCAGGATGTGAAAACACAGGATACTGGCCCCAGATAGCTGAGTACACGAAGGAATGGCTTCAGTGAATCCGTATTCTTGCATCTCCCCATATAGAGAAAAGTGCTAAATTCCTTAATCTGAGACTTCAAGTTGTGTGTGTGTGTGTGTATGTGTGTGCTTAGCTGCTGTCATGTCTAACTCCTTGAGACTCCATGGGCTCTTCTGTCCATGGGGATTCTCCAAGCAAGAATACTGGAGTAGGTTACCATTCCCTCCTCCCGGGCATCTTTCCAACCCAGGGATCAAATCCAGGTCTCCCACATTTCAGGCAGATTCTTTCCTGTCTGAGCCACCAGGGAAGCCCATAGTTTTATTTTATTAACATTATTTTTTTGTTTCTATTACTTGCCCTTTGTTGCAAGGCTCTTATATGTCCTAGCTCCTTGCCTCACATCCTTGGAACATTTTTCCCAGGATCACAGGTCACTTGAGATGATGTCTCTCAGGTTTGAAGTCCTCAGTATGTCCACTGAATAAAATATAACTCTCAAATTTTAGGTTGTTAATATTGTTTCTGTTGACACTTAGACCACTTGTGTGTTACCTAATGGCAACCTTAAAAGTCTGACTGCAGCTTCCCATATAACCTCATACCATTCAGTTCTCCTTCCCTCCAAATAGGAAAAGGAAAGAACAAAGACTGGATGAGATTTTGGATGGTAGCATTTGGAACGATAACTTTACAAGGAAACACTCTTCTTACACGCTGGAAAAAAATGTAAGTCCTAGATTCAGCTAACCTAGCATGTCCTTGAGGATATACATGCTCTCAGCAAGGTATTTCTATTCCTTACAAGAAATCCCACAGGGACAGCTGCACTCCTTCCAGTTATCACTTCTGATCAGAGTACCTAACTCTCCATTGATTTGCTGACAGCTTGCAATAAAAATTTTAAAATCTACCACACAGTTTGAAAGGAGAAAATATCTACGTTATATCTTTTTCAGTCTCAAAGGTGATACATTTTAAAAATATATAAATCTTAGACACCAAGGAGCACAATAAAGTCAGAGTTTGGCTGCTTATGCAATGTGTTGTGAGACTAATAAGGAGAATTCATCCAAAAAAATCTCTATGACCAGAAGAAAGTTAAAAATAATCGCTGATGATGATGCATTGTAGTTCAGTTCAAGTTAAATGTTGCCAGTCTCAACAATCTTTTTTTTCTTTTTAAAGTGCAAAATAGGAAGAAAGAATGTTTTGATTACATTTTCTAGAAGGAATAAACTTACTTGCTCACCTAACATTTATAATACAAGAGAACCCTCTTTGCGTTATTTAAAAATGGTTCACATCAAAAAAAAATGAGAAAAATAATGTTCATGGTTAGGGTCTGTCATGAACCAAGGACTATAGTTAATTTAATTTTGTGACCTAAGGTAAGATAATCACACACACACACACAATAGTGACTGAATGGTGGACAGATAGCATGCATGCATGAATAGGATCTATATAAGGAGAAAAACGATGTCACCAAAACTAGGCAGTAGGGTAAGAGGGGAAAATAAAAAGTGGAGGGAGGGTAGAAAATCATTTTCCATGGGGATGCTGTTTCTCTCAGAAATTTGACCAGTGAACTAGAGACTCTGGCCTTGAAGAGACATCATATTGTTAAGTGTATTCAATTTTCATTATATTAATCTTCAAATATTATGCTTCTTGAAGTCTCCAAGGACATATAAGTCCATGCACTCAACAACAAAGAAAGAAGTTATCTAGTGGGATACACAAAGAACAAGTAAAAATATATCTTTAAGAAAAACACAAGCCAGTACTCAGTACTAGACAGAGGATCAAAGCAGAATAATATATTGATAATAGGGAATGATCACATCATAACATCTTTATATGTGTAAATTTGCTTTTCACAATCATATTTTTCCAACATTTTCTTTTAATTTTCTAACTATTCTCTTATAGTCTGTTTCTATAACAATCATAGAAACATGGAAATACTGGGGTTTTTACCAGATTCCACATGTCCAAGAAGATAAGAAAATTCATGTTTCAAAATTTTCCCACTAAAATTTAATTCAGAATGCTACTGAAGTGTAATTTAACTAGAAGTTCCTTAGCCATCTGAACACGGAGTGATTGTCTTCTGGTATAAATGTGAAAGTTGAAGTAGTATTTTGGAGTCAGGAACACTGCAGGAATCCCCCCTTTCAATGAATATTTTATATCTATATCTAACCTAGAAGTTAAACATTCCTAGTAAATATTTTATCTAGAGTTTTCAAAACGGATGTGTAAAAATTCCATGGTTGGGTTTGTCTTTATTTTTCTTACTCAGTCTTAATTTCCCTGATGTATTACTAAACTTTCTTTTTTAAGTCAGATTTTCATAGACATTAGGATTGGTACTGTAAAAAAAAAAAAAATAATAATTAATTGCTGAGCAGGGTCTAACTAATTTCCAAACACAATCAAGTAGAAATGACCATTAAATCCAATTCAGAACTTTCTTTGAGCAGAATTTAAGCTAGACTCCAGCATCAAATATTATCTACCTGACTGTAAGGCTGCAGTGAATAGCACCTCAAATGCCTGTCTAATTAAGCTGTTTTTCAGTCTAACTGGTGTCATTTTTCTTAGTTTTTATTTCCCTATTTCTTTTTTTTTTCCTCTTTTTTTTCCTATTTCTTCTTAGGAAAAAAAATGGAGTATAAGTGCTTTACAATGTTGTGTTAGTTTCTGCTGTACAGCAAAAGTGAGTCAGCCACACTTGTACATATACCTTCCCTTCCTTGGATTTTTCCCTATTTCTTCTTTATGCTATATTTTCTTTCATTGTCTTAAAGTGATTGCACTGATGGTGTCAGGCTTTCTGTGGTAGTAAATAGATCATCTCAGGTTACACATTTGCCTACTTACTCTTGACTGCCTTGTTTTCTCCACCTTGACCTTTCCTAGTTTAGCAAAGTTTAATTTTCTGATGTAACACTTCATCCACTTCTACAATCTGTGAACTCAAGAGTGTCATTGGTTTATTTAAATATAATCTTGCCTGAAATGATCTCTCATCAGTCTCTGCTTCACTTCTGACCAGAAAATTAGGGTTCCACCCATACTATCTGCCATCTTCATTACTGACCAGTCTTGTGTATCCTGATGCTAAACTTTGGTGCTAAATAAAAGTTTCAGGGAATCCTAACCCTTAATATTCCTACCATAATATTCAGTCAGTTTTCTCCCTTTTCCCTCATGTTAACATGATTTAATGTATTTCTTAGCTTGGTATTAAACATTTTATGATTGACAAATCATAACATATTAAAGTCTCATTTCACAGGATGTACCAAAATGAAAGTTTGTTTCTAGACAGGTTGGACTCATCAGTTTCAAAACCACATTATAATCTCCTTTCTTTCTTTAAACTGCTCATTGTTCTGGAATGCTTTTTTGACTATGAGTAGCTGAGTGTCTAGATCATAAGAATTGCTCAAAAATACTTGTTGGTTTGCTTTTGTGTTCAGTGAATTCATTGGTTCAATAGATATGTATTTAAATATGTATTTATATATAACTGAATCACTGTGCTATACAGTAGAAATTAAGATAACATTGTAAATCAATTATACTTCAATAAAACATTTTTTTAATATATATGTTTAACATTGATGACTATGTGTTAGACACAAGAATACAACAGGGAACCAAAAAATGTCCTTCATCTTAATAAATATACAGCCAGGAAACAGAGACAATTAGAAACAAGTTTACAATGGTGTCAATGCTATAATAAGTACTATAAATTAAATTGATCAGGCTAGAGGCAGGAGAAAAAGAAAGTATTATTTGCTAAGAAAGAAAGGAAGGGAGGGAGGAAGGAAAGAAGGGAGGCAGAAAGGAAGGAAGGAACAGAGAAAGGGAGAAAGACAAAGAGGGAGGGAAGGAGAGAGGGAGGAAGCAAGGGAAAGAAGAAAGAAAACTTAGTTTGCCCTCAAGGCAATGGCACCCCACTGCAGTACTCTTGCCTGTGAAATCCCATGGATGGAGGAGCCTGGAAGGCTGCAGTCCATGGGGTCGCTAAGAGTCGGACACGACTGAGCGACGTCACTTTCACTTTTCATTCATGCATGGGAGAAGGAAATGGCAACCCACTCCAGTGTTCTTGCCTGGAGAATCCCAGGCACGGGGGAGCCTGGTGGACTGCCGTCTATGGGGTCGCACAGAGTCGGACACAACTGAAGAGACTTAGCAGCATGAATAAATGGGTGACTGCAGCCATGAAATTAAAAGACGCTTACTCCTTGGAAGAAAAGTTATGACCAACCTAGATAGTATATTCAAAAGCAGAGACATTACTTTGCCGACTAAGGTCCGTCTAGTCAAGGCTATGGTTTTTCCTGTGGTCATGTATGGATGTGAGAGTTGGACTGTGAAGAAGGCTGAGTGCCGAAGAATTGATGCTTTTGAACTGTGGTGTTGGAGAAGACTTTTGAGAGTCCCTTGGACTGCAAGGAGATCCAACCAGTCCATTCTGAAGGAGATCAACCCTGGGATTTCTTTGGAAGGAATGATGCTAAAGCTGAAGCTCCAGTAGTTTGGCCACCTCATGCAAAGAGTTGACTCAGTGGAACAGACTCTGAGGCTGGGAGGGATTGGGGGCAGGAGGAGAAGGGGACGACGGAGGATGAGATGCCTGGATGGCATCACGGACTCGATGGACGTGAGTCTGCGTGAACTCTGGGAGATGGTGATGGACAGGGAGGCCTGGCGTGTTGCGATTCATGGGGTCGCAAAGAGTCAGACATGACTGAGTGACTGAACTGAACTGAACTGAACTGAAATAAACCTGAAATTTTTGAATTAAAATTTACAGTCTTTACCTGCCAGCTCTTTTATTTTTTTTTTAACTTTTTTATTAAGAAACATTTTGAACACACAAAAAAATAGAGGGAGTAGTGTAATAAATTCTCATGAATCCATTAATTGGCTTCAAAAATAATCAACACAAGACCAATTTCATCTCACCTGTATCATTCTCTTGTCTCTTCTCCATTTTTGTATACAGTAGGTGCTTGTTGGTTATTTAAATATAGCAGTTTGTACATATCAATGGCTTCTTCGGTGGCTCAGCAGTAAGAATTCAGCTGAGATACAGAAGCTGCGGGAGATGCGAGGGCAATCCTTGGGTTGGGAAAATCCCTTGGAGGAAAGCATGGCAACCCACTCCAGTATTCTTGCCTGGAGAATTCCATGGACAGAAGAGCCTGGCAGGCTACAGGACATAGGGTCTTAAAGACTGAAATTACTTTGCATGCATACATGCGTGTACATGTCAATCCCAAATTCTCTCTCCCTCCCCCTACCCTTCCACCCTAGCAAGCATAAATTCATTCTCTATGTAAGCATAAATTAATTTGTCATCTGCCTCTGGGGAGATTGAATCCTTTGCTGCTGCAGCTGTTGAGCTTCAACACTCTCTGAGGGAATTCAAGGTGGACTGAGGCCCTCTGTGCTCCAGGGAATCTGGTGGGACAGGTCTTTAGATAAATATTTTTAGAAAAGTGAAAGTGAAAGTGCCCTCTCATGGCCATTTGAATGAGGGCAGAAACATTTCCAATATTTCCATGGAATATCAATTCTCCAGGCCAGGATACTGGAGTGGGTAGTCTTTCCCTTCTCCAGGGGATCTTCCCCACCCAGGGATCAAACCCAGATCTCCCTCATTGCAGGCAGATTCTTTACCAGCTGAGCCACAAGGGAAGTCCAACAATACTGGAGTGGGTAACCTATCCCTTCTCCAGAGCATCTTCCTGACCCAGGAGTTGAAGTGGGGTCTCCTGCATTGCAGGTGGATTCTTTACCAACTAAGCTATCAGAGAAGACCTCATTTTCAGAAAATGATTCCATTATCCCAAACCCTGCATCTACTCATATTTAGAAAATCACTGAATCCCTCCTGACTAGCAGAAAACATCCTGTAAAGTAAACACTTGATTGCATTAAGCTCCCCCTTCACTGAAATCTTATTTATTGACCTTCTCCAACTGCCTCTTTGGAGCAGTCTTCCAGGTCTCTGAGAGCTATCTGAGGTGCTGCCTCCTGGGCTGCAATCCTCTTGTCCTCAAATAAAACTTAACTCACATCTCTCAAGGTATGCATCTTTTTAGTTGACAGCTATGGTGACTGACCAAGTGACCTAGAGTGGACTTCCTTCCTTCACCTGAACTCCACGAGGAACCAGAGCTTTGGTACCAACAAATGGGCCCCTTGGGCCCATCTGTCTCCTCTGGGAGTACAGATGAATTTGGGTAAGTCTCTTCTGGTTCTCAAATCTCCCATCTTAGTTGACATTCTGAGTTTTATGTGGTGGTGGAGCAGGTTACCTGTCCTCTCCCAGTTGGAAAGATACTGGGGGTGGGGTGGGACAGGTAAAATATCCAGGGCATACCCACTTATGGTCTAGGCAATGAGTGGGGCTCGGTTGAAAGATACCAAGAAATTCCCATCCAGTCAAAAGATACTAGGTGGGGTGCGTGGCTTAAAAATGCCAGGGGAATTACCCACCCAGTGAAAGATACAGGAGGGAGTGTCAATTGAAAAACATCGAGGAATGCCCAGGGCTTGGCTGAAAGACACCAAGGTCGCTCAGGTATAGGGAACTGAGTGGTCTTGACTGAGTGGTTAAGTAAGAGGCTGATCTGACAATTTTCCTCAGTTTGGCTGCCTTTATAGTATTTGTTGGCATGAAAGTGAGGAGAATACATGAAAGCTTTGCTCCAAAGAAAAGGGGCAAGACCCTTCCAGTCAGTTCCAGTTTTCTCAGATGACTGAGGAATTTATAGAAGTGGTGGAGGGCTAGTCCTCATGCCATGCAGTTGTTCCATCGGAGAAACCCACTCATTAATTAAAACACTTTCTCAGCTAGGGGTCACTATAGGAACTGGCCATTCGGTGGCCTGAGCACCCACACTGGTCTTAGACTGCTGGAGGGAGAATCTGAGGCCTGTAAGATGAGCTGAAATGACTATGGGGTAACTCCTGGAGAAGTTAAGGTCATAAGCAGCACACAGGCCCACCATACAATTTCACTAGTAATTTTTATCCCTGAAAATTCAACTTAAAGGAGCTCATACTTGCAAGTATCTAGTTAATTGGAGAAAGTATACTAAAGATCTCAATAAAAATGTCCAAATTGGGTTTCTTTTGCTATTACAAAATCGACATTTTTGCTTACACAGTTAGAAAAAAGCCATAAGATCAACCAGAGTGAATGGAATAGTTACTTTGGTATCTAGGAGGTTCTAAAAGAGAAAATTATAAAGTAACTTCTTTGCAGGAAACCAACAAAAAAGTGCTTAAAAGTGTATCAGAACTAAGTTTGTAGCCGCAAGCACTGACTCTGCCAGGTCACAGGTCTAGGGGGCCTGGTGAAGTCACGTTTGGCATTTATGCCATTTGGCTTCTGATTTCTGGGCATCACTTTGACTTTTGTTTTATTTGGAGTGTGACTCCCAGCTGGTGAGTTTCTGGTTTTGTTGGTTTGATTTGAGCATGCAGACATTTGGTGCAAACTGTGTAAGCTAAAATGGGAAGTGCTTCCTTTAAGGTTCCACATTCCACCTGGGAAACCTTTGGGAAAAAAATTTAAATGACTGGTCAACCTATAGCTACTATCCAATGACAAAAAAAAAAAAAAAAAATTAGATCTTTATTGACATAGGATGGGAAGATGGACTGAAGTCCCCTTTTGTCCAGTAACTTGTCTCACCCCTCCAGACAGTCCTCTTCAGGTGTCGTTCAGGCACTCAGAACAAACACAATTATTTTTATAACTGGAATCTACCCTGTATGTCCAATTTTTTTCCACCCTATGGCCTGCAACATGTCAGGCTTCCCTGTCTATCACCAACTCCCAGAACTTACTCAAACTCATGTCAAACTCAAAACTTGAGCTTGTGATGCCATCCAACCATCTCATCCTCTTTCCTCCCCTTTTCCTCCCCACTTCAATCTCAGGGTCTTTTCTAATGAGTCAGTTTATCTTACAGATGACCAAAGTATTGGATCTTCAGCTTCAGCATCAGTCCTTCCAATGAATATTCAGGACTGATTTCCTTTAGAATTGACTGGTTTGATCTCCTTGCAGGCCAAGGGACTCTCAAGAGTCTTCTCCAACACCATGGTTCAAAAGCATCAATTCTTGGCTCTCAGCTTTCTTCCTAGTCCAATCTCACATCCATACATGACCACTGGAAAAACCATAGCTTTGACTAGATGGACCTTTGTCAGCAAAGTAATGTCTCTGTTTTTTAATATGCTGTCTAGGTTGGTCATAGCCTTTCTTCCAAGGAGCAAGCATCTTCTAATTTCACGGCTGCTGTCACCATCTGCATTGACCGAGCGGCTGACCTGAACCGAACTGCTGCCCTTGCTTCCTCAGGAATGAACAAGACTACAACTGAGTCAGAGTGGCAGTGGGCCTCAGGCAAGTAAAAATGGCATAGTTTCTCTATCATTTATAAGTTGCCTTTTCTTTTTCTTTTTTTTTTAGTTGCCTTTTCTTAATTTAGCATTCACTTTGTTAATTTAAATTTTCCTTTGACTGTTTTCCTGATCTCTGATTAAGTTATTTTAACAACTTTGCTTGATCTTTCTGTGATTCTCTGAAGGGATAGCTCCTTGGAGTTACCTACTCCACTATTTTAGTTGATGGTCATTCTTAACACATTAGCTTTTGCACTATATGTTAATCTATTTTTATTTTATTATTATTATTATTATTTTTACTGAGTTCTGAAAGATTTACTCAAGCTAGTAAACTATATATAAAGCAAGAGGAGAAGGAGGCGACAGGGAATGAGATGTTTGGATGGCATCACTGACTCAATGGACATCAGTTTGAGCAAATTCAGGGAGATAGTGAAGGACAGGGAAGCCTGGTATACTGCAGTTCATGGAGTCGAGAGGAGTCAAACATGAGTTAGCGACTGAACAAGAACAATAAATCTCTACATATCTACTGATAGATATATCTTATGTACATATCTAGACCTAGATTTTGGCATTTTTATTTCACTTTCAATTGTATGTTTACCCTCTCCATTGTTTTAACACCAGGGGAAAGTATGAACACAGTTCCCCACTACCACAAATTATGCAGTTGAGTTTCCCACATTTGGGGAAATCACAGTAGTCAGCACATCTGAAATGCAATGGATTAGCCTTGCTCTGGGAAAATCATGTTTTTGATTATGGTATCTCCCCTGCCGGGTAAGAATATCCACTGGGTTTTAATTCAGTCATCTATTTCTTACTTGGTCAACCTTTCCAGCTCTCAGATTTCTCATGTTTTGCTAAATATAGTGATTCATGGAGTCCACATGAGAGCAGCAAGTTACATATCTTCTAAAGACTTCTCTTGTGTTGTTGCCATATTAAGGACTGGCCCCTGGTTTTGAACAAGATCAATTTTTCTCACTCCAAATTCATTCTCATCATAGGGTTGCAGGAAAGGGGACTCCTTTCAGGGCCCAAGAGTGGGCTCTTGTTAACCCTTGGATATGAATTGTCCAAGAAGACACACATGCTGACAAACCGGAAATTTTAAGAAATGAGATTTGGAAAGGGGCACCCAAGAGGAGAGCAGTAGGGTAAAGAACCCAGGAGGACTGCTCTCCCAGTGTCCAATTTTATGGCAATGGAATTAGTTTCCTGGTTGTCTCTGGCCAATCATCTTGCTTGGCCCATATCTGACTCAGGATCCTTGCTGCTGGCACATGCATTTCTTAGCCAAGATGTATTCCAGAAGAATAATTCTGGGAGGTTGGTCATCTCCTCTTCTTCTGGCCTCTCCCATATTTATAGCAGCAACTCTGTGTCCCTTATCTATCTGTACCTCCTGCTGTGAGGAGCTCAGGCAAGTGGTCATTATCCTATCTAATCAAGGCAAGTAGTTTCATTCAATAGTTCCCTAACAATAGTTTGTAATTTTTTTTTCCAAGAAAGCAATGCTGCATTCTTCTGTAAGCCTTTCCCCCCACCACCCCCGCCCCAGTTTTAAGCATCAGTTTCTTTTCCTAGGTCTCCAAAGATATCTTATTACAAAAGTGAAAAATTTTTATAAGGCCATCACCAAAAGCTATTTATAATGAAAGTCTATAAACCTTTAGTTGTTTTAATGCTATTCATTATGTCTCTTGATTTTCCTGCTATTAGTTCAGGAATTTATTTTTCTCTAAGATACTAGATATAGCTTATTGCAATCATTAGGATTCCACTATGTTACTTTAATCAAGCAATTAGAATGAGAGAGAACCCTTATCCATCTCTGTCTGTGTCTATACCAGCATAATTTTCTGAACTCTGAAACATGAGGAATTACTGAAAGGTAGACAGAAGCAGCATTTCTAGAAGCACTGCAACTGCACGGTGAATATGGCAAGGGATAAAAAGAACTCCCAAATACCCGAAGGGGAGAAGGAACCCAAAGCTTATTTTTTCCACTCTCCTTCCTCCAAATAGAAAATATGCAAGTTCCTCTTTTAAAAAAAAATTAATTTTAATGAAATGATAATTTAAAAGAAATTCTACACAAATTGGAGATTTTGCATATCCTTTACTAAGTTGTTCAAATGTTTCATAATGTTTGGAGACTGAAATCTAAGTATTATTCCCTCATGCTGCTAACACACACAGACATATACACATTTTCAAAAATATATCACCCAGTATTTTATTTTTTTCTGCATGCTGTGAATCATTGGAAGATTTGAATGTCCCTATCAGTAAGTTAAGAGAATTAATGTGAAATCCTGAGGCTATAGTGACAATGTTGTAATTGTCCTTGGTGACTTTTAGATTTATGTCAAAAAGGCACAAGGTCAACTAAAATTCCAATTAAAGCAAAATGGAATAAAGTTCTGTACAAAAGACCAATTTCATTAAATGCCAGCAGTAAATATGCATTTCTTTTAAGAGTGAGGCTTCTGGACTTCATGAAAAGAACTGTTTCTTTCTTTCTTTCTTTCTTTTAACCTTCCGAATAAACAAGGCAATTTTTGACATGAAATAGATTTAGCTTATTCCAAACAAATCTGAATTCTGAGATATCTTGGGAATTTTTCAAGCTTTCTCAGCTATTATTTTTTCCATTGATTTTTATTATTTTACAATCAATGTAATCAGTTATTATAAACAATCAATATTGCTTTATTTTACCCAGATATTATCAATGTCTTTGTCACCATTTCTTATACATCAGAGTCTTTTTTTTAATATTCCCTTAGTGAGCTCTTTGGTGATAAAGTCTCTCAGTTTTTGTCTGAGAATTATTTTCATTAAGGTAATAGGTTATCAATTGTGTTATCTCAGTCTGTTGAAGATATTCTACTACCTCTGGCTTCTCTCATTGCTGTTGTTTCTCAGTTATTATGACAAGCAAGTTTCTTTGACAAAGTTCTAATTTTATCTCCCAGATGCCTGATTTAAATATTGTTTAGAGCAGTGGTTCCCAAATTTCACCTAGTGAAATTTTATAAATCCTGATGGCCCTGATTGCACCTCATACTAACTTAATCAGAATATCTACAGGTGGAAGCAAGGTATCAAAAATTATCAAATATTGCCAGGTGACTATAATGTACAGCTAAGTATAAGAACCACTGGTTTAGAATTTTCATACATCATCAGTGTAAATAGAAATCACTTCACATGTTATCATAGATTCCTGGTTACCTCTCCCAGTCTGATTCAGTGTGTCAGATATGGGGCACTCCCGGTGAGCTTGTTAGAAATGCAAATATTTAGGGCTTATTGTTATCTACTGGGTGAGAATTAATGAACCTGAGGAATGTTTACTTTTTCAAGCTTTCCAACTGATTCTTTTTTTTTTATCCACATTTAATCTGAGAACCACTGATGTAAAGCATATGAAACCTAAGTATGTGGCTACTAATCAGAACCACCTATCAAGCCACTGTACTAGACTTCTTAGCTCTCCCTTATTGTCCACCACGGTAATGAGTACACCATGTAGTAAATGATAGAGAAACAAAGTCAAAGGATGATATCTGCTTTTAAGTTTGTGTGTGTAATAAATACTCAAAATTATACTTGATGAAACTAGTTGGGGAAAGGAAGCTTTTTCTGAAAATGTAAAAGGATTAAGGTATTATTTAGTCATAACATTAAAGAAAGAGAAGCTAAGAAAAAGGGGAAGATGATTACATTCACTAATGTGTCTTTGGCCCTTTTTCTAAGGCACTTCTCCAAATTTGAATTACCTGTCTTATCAAAGAATGGAAAGTTGGAGGAAATCACTTATTAAAAATTGCTGCAATTCAGGGATGCTTTGGCTTTGAGGGATGTTGATAATCCAGATGAAGCCAATGAGAAAAGCCCACAGTTGTGGGGGATAAAACTTGTCCTTAAAGGAATGTGGTGATATTATGCCTGTTGTCTAAGCCCACACAGGTTCTAGGTAATAAAAATCTTCCATCAACAGTGATCTGTTATGATATCTTTGGAATAAATCTCAGTTGTGAATGACATGATAAAGGCAGAAGTCAAGTCCTTACTTTGCTGTCAAGTCTTAGATGAGGAATCAAAGCTTTATCTAAATGAACTGAAATTTACAGCAGTACTTCCTTCCCAGAAGAAAAGACTCTATTAAATAAAGAATAAAGTTCACATTAGGAAAGCATGGAAAGATCTTCAGAAGGTCTTGGCTTTACTGGGATACAGAGGTCAAAGATGAATTCCAGATCCTCCCCACGAAATAATTATTTATGACAAGATTAATTTAAAACTCCACTTGGGGCATTTGGTCTAATATCTGGAATTAGTTCCAATACCTGTTTCAGAAAAATATTAGAAGACACACAATTTCTAAGATTCGTTTCTACTATGAATATTTCTGGTTATGTTCCTCCAAATTCTATTTTTAAAAAGTGAAAAGATTCCTAGGAAAATAATGTAGATATAAAGGGACTTTTCAGTAGAAAATGATGGTTTTAAGTGTCTCTACTGATTCCTTGTTGCTTTTCATTTGGGGAGAATAACAAGGTGAGGGTTTCATTTAGTTTTTGGATATGTAATATTTTCAAAGAGTTAACATTTTAAAATGCATTAAAGGGTGTAATAAGTACACATTTTTGATGAATGACTACTGCTTTTAAGCCTCTCCCTATTCTTCTTTGTTCCACATCTGAATAGACTGATTAGAAGTTTTGCCCTGTCTCCTCCTTCAGTGCCTGTGGGAAAATCAAACCTGTTTAGAATACCAGCCTATAGCCACTCTAAAAACCCAGTCTATCCTTTCTGCCTTACTCAAGGCAGCCCCATTACCTGCTTTTGCCTTCTTGCTCCCTCAAGATTTCCTTGCTTAAATTGCTGTTCAGTTGCTCAGTTTTGTCTGACTCTTTGTGTCCCCATAGACTACAGCATGCCAGGCTTCCCTGTCCTTCACTATCTCCCAGAGTTTGTTCAAACTCTTGTTCATCGAGTTGATGATGCCATCCAACCATCTCATCCTCTATCACCCCCAAGCCCATTGTGGTATCATGAGTTTTGGTACACAAACCAAATTCTGGGTGGAGATCTATTTTTTTCTCATGAAACATTCAAAATAATGGTTATGTCAGCAAGATGTCTAGACCACAGCCACCAGAAGCAGAGATCTCTTCTCTTGCTTTGGTTTGCTAACTGGCTCTGCTGCCTGTAGGTGAGCAATTATTTTGAGCTGCTGCTTACTCTGGGCTCTGTTGTTGCCTGCTGTGAAGTTTGTGTTTTGAGCTTGGCTACATTGTGCTGCATTTGCTGAGTTCTATGGAACCTCTGTCGTATAATACAAGGAGAATGAAGCCTTCCTTAAAGTGGCCCTGAGTTGTACATCTCAGCTGAATTTATTCTGTGATTTAATTCCAGCATAGGCTGTGACAGGTGCTAGGCTCAGGAGAATGGCTTCTACCTTGTCCTTGATTGTGTTTCTCAACTTAGGATTGTCCCCTGTTCTATAAAGGATTCAGGGAGACTCATACCCTATGTGCTATGTGGACCCACTTGCATGGAGGAAATGTAACTATGCATTATGTTGAAGTCTACATTCCCTAAAGCAAAGGACTCACTGCTGCTGCTGCTTCTAAGTCACTTCAGTCGTGTCCGACTCACAGCGACCCCATAGACGGCAGCTCACCAGGCTTCTCCATCCATGGGATTTTCCAGGCAAGAGTACTGGAGTGGGGTGCCATTGCCTTCTCTGGAATGACTCACTAGGACTCCACAAATTGCCTTTGTTGCTGCTATCAATACCTGTGACTCTGACACCAAAATAGATCCTGATCCTCAAAGTTCTGGGGTAAAATACCTATGGTATGCCTCTGGCCCAGCCAGGAATTAATTCACCCATTATGATAGAAAGAACCCCTAAATCTGATGATACTGATTTGGGACTTTCTGAGGGAATAAACTTATAAATCTGCTCAGAGTAGAGAGGTTCCCCTAAAGTATATCTAGTAACCACACACACATACACACACAAAAGGAAGTGTCAGTTGAAAAAATGCACAACCTAAAATTTGAGAATTATGTTTTATTTGATGGACAAAACCTAGGACATAAGTCCTGGGCACAGTATCTTAGATAGCTCTGAGACACTGCTCCAAAGAGGTAAGAGAGGAGTCAGGATATATAGGCATTTTTTCAACAAAAACCAGGTAATCTGAACTTCAAAAGATTACTGTTAATAAAAAATACCCAGGTATTTCAAGTTAAGGAATTTAGTGCTTTTCTATGTACAATAAGTCTCCTACATATGAACCTTTAAGATGTGTGCTTTTAAGGTGTGAATGTGAGTTCACCTCTCCAGTCACATAAGTTAGTTCACATGTTTGGTGTATATTGTCATGGGTGTGACTCCTCTGCAGGTAGTTGTGATTTTGTGTACCTTCACAGTACTGTATAGAGTACAGTAGTACAGTATCTTTATTTCAAGCTAGATCTGAAAGAGGACAGCTTCATTGAACTCCTTGCTATACAACACAAGGAGCTTACTAATGAAATTGAAATGGAATTGGAGGCCCACAGAAAGGATGTGAAGACAGACATGAACAAGAAGTAACCAAAAAGCTGAAGAGTATAATAATACAGGAAATGACAAGGGGATTTGTTTGTTTGTTTGTTTGAGGAGGCACTGTTCTTCTCTGGGGGAAAAACCTGAAACAAATATTCATAATGTACACAATTGGAAATCCTAAATGTACCCGAATAATTCTTACAACAAAAAGACAAAAGGGTGCCAATTGCATTTTTTGCCTCCATATCATAGACTCTGAATTAACTTCAATATGTCCTAAAATGCATCAGTTGGTAAGTGTTCATGTCCTTAATCAATGCTGGAACTCAAATTATACAGTTAAACCTGGATATCCCACTAAATTTAACAAAGTATCTTAAAGGAGTTATCAAATGCTAAATAGAAGACAGGTATGTTTTATTTTAACCATCAGAACAAGCATACTACCTCAATTTCCCATGATTATAGAACATGTGAATGAAAAATGTTACCTGTCATATCAGCAAACTAAGGATTCTGTGGCCATAAAGTCAGTAGCCACTACAGTCTCCTCCAACAGTGCAACCTGAGGGGGAAGAATAGGATGCTGGCCCTAGACAGTTAAGGTGGATATCAAAGAAATGATTTCAAAGAGCCCAGATTCTTGCATCTTTTCATGCATAGACATAGAAAAAGTGCTAAATTAATTAACTTAAGATGTCTGGTTTTCTTTAATTAACAGTAATCTTTTGATATTCAAACCACCCAGATTTTGTTGCAAAAATCTCTTTGTATCCTGCTCCCCCCTTCCCTCTTCAGAGCAATCCATCAGAGTTATCTGAGAGGTGGTTTTCCAGACTTAAGTCCTCAGTTTTGTCTGCCAAATAAAACAAAATTTTCAACTCTCACGTTATGCATTTTTTTGGACACAAAATTCCCTAAAATATCCCAGTGTAAGCATGGATGCTCGGACCTAATGAATAATAAAATAAAACAAATTTTGACTTAAAGTTAAATTAAATCTTTGGAACTTACACACTGGCTTGATAAAACTGGAGCCAATTGATCAGCCCCACTTCCTCAAGTTAATATGGTCCAAAGTAAACTAAAACAGACTTTCAAAGATTGAAACTCATTATACAAGAACTATTTAGTGAAGGAATGATTATCCTCACTCACTGCTCTTCCATTGAATAGTCAATTTGACCTGTTCTTAAACTTGAAAGAATGAATGGTAGATTACTGGAATTTTAATGCTATGGTATCACCTATATTATTAAAATTACTAACTTCATCCACAACTGGGTATTGTTTTTGCTTTGGCTCCATCCCTTTATTCTTTCTGGAGTTATTTCTCCACTGATCTCCAGTAGCATATTAGGCACCTACCGACCTGGGGAGTTCTTTTAGTATCCTATCATTTTGCCTTTTCCTGCTGTTCATGGGGTTCTCAAGGCAAGAATACTGAAATGGTTTGCCATTCCCTTCTCCAGTGGACCACATTCTGTCAGACCACTACACCATGACCCGCCTGTCTTAGGTGACCCCACAGGGGATGGCTTAATTTCATTGAGTTAGACCAGGCTGTGGTCCATGTGATTAGATTGACTAGTTTTCTGTGAGTATGATTTCAGTGTGTCTGCTCTCTGATGCCCTCTGGCAACACCTACCATCTGACTTGGGTTTCTCTTACCTTGGACGTGGGGTATCTCTTCATGGCTGCTCCAGCAAAGCACAGCCACTGCTCCTTACATTGGGCGAGGGTTATCTCCTCACCACCGCCCCTCCTGACCTTGAACGTGGAGTGGCTCCTCCCAGCCCTCCTGCGCCCGAGCAGCCACCGCTCCTTGGACATGGGGTTGCTCCTCTAGGCTGCTGCCCCTGACCTCAGGTGGAGGGTAGCTCCTCCCAGCCACTGCCGCTGGCTTTAGGCATGGGGTAGCTCCTCCCGGCCACCACTGGGACATAGATGGGGAAACAGTGGAAACAGTGTCAGACTTTATTTTGGGGGGCTCCAAAATCACTGCAGATGGTGACTGCAGCCATGAAATTAAAAGACGCTTACTCCTTGGAAGGAAAGTTATGACCAACTTAAATAGCATATTCAAAAGCAGAGATATTAATTTGCCAACAAAGGTCCATCTAGTCAAGGCTATGGTTTTTCCAGTGGTCATGTATGGATGTGAGAGTTGGACTGTGAAGAAAGCTGAGCGCCGAAGAATTGATGCTTTTGAACTGTGGTGTTGGAGAAGACTCTTGAGAGTCCCTTGGACTGCAATGATATCCAACCAGTCCATTCTAAAGGAGATCAGTCCTGGGTGTTCTTTGGAAGGAATGATGCTAAAGCTGAAACTCCAGTACTTTGGCCAC
>SJYQ01001608.1:291624-304603 GCA_006410935.1 Redunca redunca | reverse complement strand
AATTAAAATATTTCCATTTTTTAATCTTTTCCATGTTGAAAGAATTAGTTTTATTTTTAGCTTTAAAACATCTTTTTTAAGGGTTGTATTTTAGCTTGTTTTTTAAAAAATTTCATCTGAAAATAGCTATTACAGAAAAATACAGCAAACTTGGTACATATATTTTTTTAAACATAAAACTTTTTCAAGCTAACAATTCTATAGTACTTTGTTTCAAGGGAACCGATGAACTCATGCACAGACAAAAATGCTGTACTCTGAAGGTAAAGTGCCTATAGAATCACCTCCTAAATGACTCAGTACAACCTGTAGGACCCTTGCTTCACTGGTCCCAGCCTCCTTTCTGAGCCATGCATGGAACATTTCCTCTCTTCTGGATGCATTGTATATCTAAACTTCCCCCACACTCCATTTGTTTTCCCAAACATGGTGAACTCTTTGTAACTTCATCTATCTGGAAAACTCACTGTTTCGCTAACATTCAAAATAAATGATACCACTTCTTTGAAATATTTCTTGAAGTTTGTATGCAGAATTAATCTTTGTGTGTGGTCTGTGTATTTACAGTTACTAACTAGCCTCTAAGATAGTACACATTACAATATATTATGGTTATCAGTACAAATGACTGCTTCCCTTGACTGAAAGTAATCAACCCAGAGGAATTAAAATTTCTGCAACACGGACTAATCTAATTGAACTCTATACTTCCTCTACAGCATCTGGTACATAGAAGGAATTAATAAATACTTGTTAAATGCCAAATAAATGAATGAACAAGTATTTGAATAAATCAGGAAATGGCTAAATGGAATTTAAGAAAGGAACATTGAATTCTGAGGAAAATTCTGATGAAGTTAATTTTAACAAGTTTGGGCACTTGATCTTTGCAGATAGTTGTTACCAATAAATTCTCTGCTGTCATCCCTGGAGCATTTAAATAAAGAAGCAAAACCATCCATCTCATTCCAACTTCTCAACAAAATATACTGAGAGAATCATCCTGTGATTGGTTCTGAGATTTGAAAAATTAAAACGTAATGAGAGAAATTAGTGCTAGATTTAGTAGAGATACAATATAAGTGGCATGGATACTGGTTTCCAGGAGCTATTGACATTATTTCTATAGGAAACATCCATCAAGCACTCAGTTAAAGTCAACCAAGTCAAGATATGCTGACACATGTCCCAAGAAAATTGCAGAAGAAAATAAAAATAACTGAATTCTGATTCTTTTTATGACAGTGTTTCTAAAGGGCTTTATCAGTTTAAAAAGAGCATCTATTGGAAGAGATCGTTCAGAGTGTTATAGGAGGAAAGTTTCAGCAGGCCAGTAGGAAGAAAGATAGTTTTTCAAAAGGTTCTAGGGAGTGAGTGGGGAGCAACTGAGCTGGGCCTGAAAATGGCTTCATACTCTGTAGCCACACACATAAAGTATCACAATTGTGAAGCTGCCTGCATGATATGAATGATGTACGGGAGCTTGCATTTGGCCATAATGGCCAACATTACAGCAGGGGAGAGTCCTACTTTATGATGTTATTTAAGATCCCTCTGAAAATGATAAGCCCTGAAGGGGTACACTGTTGTTTTATTGAGAAGCATTTAATGCATTGACTCATCTTCAAGTATAATGGGTGATGTTGTGTGCCCAGCCATGACATCCCCTAATCTGATGTACTAAGTGATCACCTTAATTATGGCAATGGATAACTATTATCATTAAACTAATGACAGCTGTCACCAGCAGCCACAGGAGTAATGGATGAGTTACAAGATCAAATTTACATCAGCTTCAAAATGTCTGGTGACAGAGAGTAAGGAATGATATGGCAAAATTAAGAATATATCTCAGAAGCTTTAAAGATAAAATATAAGACGGTGGTTGTTGTAATTCTCCTAGACAATAATGAAGTTAGCTCTCAAAGTAGATTCAGTGAGGAAAAGATTCATGAATCATCCAAATAAATAGATTCAACCAATCTTTTGTTTTTCCAATTTTTTTTCACAAAGTAACTTATTTATTTGGCTATGTGAGATCTTAGTTGTAGCACTCAGAATCTTTAATCTTCGTTGTGGCATGTAGGATCTTTAGTTGCGGCATGCAGATTTCTAGTTGCAGCATCTGGGATCCAATTCCTTAATCAGGGTTTATACCTAGGATCCTGAATTGGGAGCAAAAAGTCTTAGCCTCTGGTCTACCGGGGATGTCTCTCCACTAGCAACTTAGACCAAGTGAAAAATCAGAATGTGTCAATGAGATGTCTGAATATTAAAATTTGTTGTACAAAAACTGCCACTCTCTATTGCCTTTTTGGATGTCACCACTCAACTGCCATCTGTGCAAGCATAAGACATGTGGCCTCCACCACTCCTCCCCAGGCCTAGCCTCCTGGACTGCCACTTCACCCAATATCTACACTAAACTTCCCTATCCTCTGTCTCCTGATGGGGCCTGTTCTCTTTTTCTTAAAGTTATCAAAAACTAATTTGTGCTAATAGTCAATACATTTCTTAATATTCAGACAGAACTGACTGAGAACCAACTGGGAACTCTATAGATAGAGTTATTCTTGAGTTCTGAGCTGAACCACTTCTAGAGTCCTAGAATCCCTTCTTTTTTTAACTACCAGGAAGTTCAGAATAAGCTGTGTGGTTGAGTTTTGTATCTTTTTTTAAAGCTTTATATTTTCACTCCAAATACAACTTTAAAATTTTTATTGATTTTATAATTCTACATGTTTGGTTATAATTATACTCAAATCCATAGAATACAATTGGATATCAATAATAAAATACAGAACTAGAATAACTTGGACACCAATGGAAAAATCTCAAAGTATTGATGGCAAATCAATGGGAATCAAAATATGCCTAACTCTTTAAAATCATAAGTACAGCTGAATAGTACTCCACTGTACATATGTACACATCTTCTTTATCCACTCATTTGTCAATGGACATTTAGATTGTTTCTGTGTCTTGGCAATTCTGAATAGTGCTGCTATGAATATAGGGGTGTATGTATCTTTTTGAATTATAGTTTCATCTGGATATATTTCCAGGAGTGAGACTGCTTGATCATATGGTAGTTGTATTTTTAGTTTTCTGAGGAACCTTCATACTGTTTTCTATAGTGGCTATACCAACTTACTTTCCCACCAACAGTACAGGAAGATTCCCTTTTCTCCACACCCTCTCCAGCATTTGTTATTTGTAGATTTTTTAATGATAGTCATTCTGACTGATGTGACATAGTACTCTGTTGTAGTTTTGATTTGCATTTCTGGAAATAGATGGGGAAACAGTGGACACAGTGTCAGACTTCATTTTGGGGGGACTCCAAAATCACTGCAGATGGTGACTGCAGCCATGAAATTAAGACACTTACTCCTTGCAAGAGAAGTTATGACCAACCTAGATAGCGTATTGAAAAGCAGAGACATTACTTTGCCAACAAAGGTCTGTCTAGTCAAGGCTATGGTTCTTCCAGTGGTCATGTATGGATGTGTGTTAGACTGTGAAGAAAGCGGAGCGCCAAAGAATTGATGCTTTTGAACTGTGGTGTTGGAGAAGACTCTTGAGAGTCCCTTGGACTGCAAGGAGATCCAAACAGTCCATTCTGAAGGAGATCAACCCTGGGATTTCTTTGGAGGGAATGATGCTAAAGCTGAAACTCCAGTAGTTTGGCCACCTCATGCGAAGAGTTGACTCACTGGAAATGACTCTGATGCTGGGAGGGACTGGGGGCAGGAGGAGAGGAGATGACAGAGGATGAGATGGCTGAATGGCATCACCAACTCGATGGACGCGAGTCTGAGTGAACTCCGGGAGTTGGTGATGGACAGGGAGGCCTGGCGTGCTGCAATTCATGGGGTTGCAAAGAGTTGGACATGACTGAGAGACTGAACTGAACTGAACTGAACTGAATAACTAGTGATATTGGACATGTTTTCATGTGCCCATTGGCCATCTGTATGAATGCTTTGGAGAAATAATGCCATTTGCTGCAACATGAATTAAACTAGAGATTAGCATACTAAGTTCAATAAATCAGAAAGACAAATACCATGTAATATCGCTTATATGTGGAATCTAAAATATGCCACAAATGAACCTATCTACAAAGCAGAAGCAGAGTTGTGGTTGCCAAGAGTGAGGGAGGGAGAGTGATGGACTGGAAGTCTGGGGTTAGCAGATGCAAATTATTATATTTAGAATGGATAAAGAACCAGGCCCTAATGTATAGTACATGGAATTATATTCTATATCCTATGATAAAACATAATGGAAATGTTATATATATTATATATAACTGAGCCACTTAGCTGTACAGCAGAGATTGACACAACATTGTAAGTCAACTATACTTAAATTTTAAAAAGCAATAACAAAACAAAAACATGTAAGTATAAAGTATACGGTTCAGAAGAAATACTTTTGCTATACCCTGTACTGATCAGATCACATTAGGAATATTGAATTTGAATCAGAAAACCATATAAGACTGTTAAATACTGGTAATAAATTTTTACAATCAGAGCAGTGTCACAAGACAAAGGGCTGTCTTGGAGGGCTTTGAAGTCTTGTTGGCAAATCCTCCCACTTAACCCCCAGGAATCCTCTATCTAAAATAAATTATTAATAGAATCAGGTAGCACTGAGGAAAATGCATTGATTCATAAGCACACAATACAGTCAGCCAATGTGTATTTGTCTAATATGCCTCTTCATCTGGTCTAATATGCCTCTTCATCAGCCTTCCTGCTGTTTTTGAACTTGTCAGATATGATGAGGTGAATAATATTTGTAAAATATTCCAAAAATTTTAAGCAAACACAAGCAAAGCATGCATGTTGGAGGTCAGCAAACATTAATACCCCGGTGAAATTATTATCTCTGAGCTAGGATATTGTCTATATGTAGATAAGATTTGATAAACTTTAGTCTGAAGGAAGGCAAGGTAAAAACCTCTGGAGGTTTGAATCATGTGAGTAGTAGGTTTGTCTTTTTTTTTGTTTGTTTTTTATTTTGATTTTGTTCTAAATCAAGAGGCTCAGAGTAGGTGAGTAGATGGACTTGATGTCTTTTAATTTTTCAAAAATTTAACTTCAGAATATGATATACAGATTACTATAATGACTTTTCTAAACACAGTAACTCACAATTTTTTCCTAGTACCTTTAAAATATTATTTAAATTTTTCAGTCTAGTAGTCAAAATTCTCTAAAATCTAGCCCTAAGAAAATTAGTGTTTATATTCTCACCCCAAGATACACCTATTTTCTCAATCGTAGAAAGATTAAATTATATAACATAAACAGAGGACTTATTCATAGAGAAACAGCTATCATCATCTTCTTCATCACTTTCTTCATTATCAGGTATTTCATCATTCCACAGTGATGATCAATCTCTTTCCTCAGAACACACACACAATCCTGGACACTGGAGAAAGATAGTATTAATCTATTGATTCTGAGTAAAAGAATCATAACACTAATAATAAATTTTATCATAGAATATAATTTTAATGTTTTGCTACTCTGCAACACTTCAGAGAGAAAGAAAAGTGAGTCACAAGAAAGCCATAAGCTATCAATATTAATAGTTATTAAAGAATAAACTCAACTTCTTTCAATGTTCTGAGAGCAATATCACTATAATCTCCACACCTTCCCTCTCTCTCTGATCTTGAACAGGCTGAGAGACTTAGACTCACAGATTGGCCAGGATCTCATACTCTGAATCTAATGACCTTATTTATACACTGATTCTGCTGCAGACTATCAGTGTGCCCTGGGTCCAGTTACATATTTTCTTTGCCTCAGTTCCCTATATTAAAAAATGAAGATTACAAAAATGTGCTTACTTCATTGGGTTGTTGTGAGGATTAATGATTATAAAATACCTAAAACAGGTCCTGACATGCAGTATGTTTGACATGGGATGATGATGGTTAAGATGATGAAAAGATTATAGCACAGTGAGAATTTATCTTCAAAATGATCACTTCCAAGGTTTTCCATCATAAATATAAATCTAATGACACTTACTAGACTGAGATTACTAAAGCAAAACAGTGGTGTTAGATATTTAAAGCAAAATTAAAATAAGAACCAGAGGAAAAAATCTGATTCTCAGGTGAGACTTTAGTTAAAAATAAATTATTAAGATCTCTTCTACCTTCTCTCCAAGTCCTAAAATGTTAACTAGTGAAAGTATATTAGATACCTATTTATGTTCAACAAATTAACCTGAAATCTAGCTTCTGAAAACAGTACACATTTATTATCTCATGGTTTCTGTGGGTCAAGAATTTGGATAAGGCTTCTTTACTTTATTGAAGTACAGTTGATTTACAATGTTGTGTTAGTTTCAGGTGTACAACAAAGTGATTTGTATATATGTGCTATCAATATATATATTACATATGTATAATATTTTCTAAGATTCTTTTCCATTATAGGTTATTCCAAAATATTGAATATGGTTCACTGTGCTAGTCCTTGTTGATTTTATTTATAGTAGTGTATATCTGTTAATTTCAGACTTCTAATTTATCCCTTCCCCCTCCCATTTTTCCCTTTCAATAGTCATGTCTTCTTTGTCTGAGACTCTGTTTCTACTTTGTAAATAAATTCATTTGTAGCATTTGTTTAGATCCTATGTAGAAGTAATATCATGATATTTGTCTTTCTCTGTCTGACTTACTTCACTTAGTATAATAATCCCTAGGTCCATCCATGTTGTTTCAAATGGGATTACTTTATCATTTTTAATGTCCAAGTAATAGTCCTTTGCATATAACTATACTACATCTCCTTTATCCATTTATCTGTCAATGTATATTTTATCTGCTTTCATGTCTTGGTATATAGTGCTCCTATGAACTCTATGGTATATGTATCTGTACTCAAGCTCATGATCTCTAACAGGATTTCGATTATGTTTTTAGCTAGGACCATTGCTACCTTGCATTTCAACTGGAGCAGAATTTGCTTCAAAACGCACTTTTGGCTTGTTAGCAGGATTCACTTTTTTGAAGACTGTGGGACCAAGAGACTCAGTTCTTTCTGGTTGTTGGCTGGAGGCCAAGGGCCTTTTCATTACGTGTTTTACAACATGGCAGCTGGCTTCCATCAGAGCAAGTGGAGAGCAAATGAGAATGAGTGAAATAGAAGTCTGAGTCTATCATAATCTAATCTTGTATGTGGCATCTCTATTTTGATCAAATGTTATTCTTTGGAATCAATCTCTACATCCAGCCCACACTCAATCTCCACATCCACCCCTTCAGAGAAGGGGTTTCACAGCAGTAAGAATTACAAAGTATGTATTATTGGGGACTGTTTTAGAGACTTCCCACCCCAACCAAATACAAAAGAGACTTCATTCATGTGCTGTTACTGTTGTTATTTTGACTCTTTGCAACCTAATGGACTGTAGCACTCCAGGCTTCCCTGTCCTTCACTATCTCCCGGAGTTTGCTCTAATTCATTTCCACTGAGTCAGTGATGCTATCTACAGAGAAGGCAATGGCAACCCACTTCAGTATTCTTGCCTGGAAAATCCCATGAACAGAGGAGCCTGGAAGGCTACAGTCCCTGGGGTCACTAGGAGTCAGACATGACTGGGCGACTTCACTTTCACTTTTCACTTTCATGCATTGGAGAAAAAAATGGTAACCCACTCCAGCATTCTTGCCTGGAGAATCCCAGGGATGGGGGAGCCTGGTGGGCTGCCGTCTATGGGGTCGCACTGAGTCGGACACGACTAAAGTGACTTAGCAGCAGCAGCAGCAGTGATGCTATCTAACTATCTCATCCTCTGTTTCCCTCTTTTCCTTTGCCTTCAGTCTTTCCCAGCACTGTGGCCTTTTCCAGTGAGTCAGCACTTTGCATCAGGTAGCCAAAGTACTGGAGCTTCAGCTTCAACATCAGTCCATCCAATGAATATTCAGGGCTGATTTCCTTTACGATTGACTGGTTTGATCTCCTTACAGTCCAAGGAGGGACTCTCAAAAGTCTTCTTCGTCACCACAATCAAAAAGCATCAATTCTTTGGCACTCAGCCTCCTTCATGGTCCAACTCTCACATCTATACATGACTACTTGAAAAGCCATAGCTTTCACTATACAGACCTTTGTCAGCAAAGTGAGTTCTTTGCCTTTTATTATGCTGTATAAGTTTGTCCTAGCTTTCTTCCAAGAAGCAACCATCTTTTAATTTCATGACTGCAGTCACCATCCCCAGTAACTCTGGAGCCCAAGAAAATAAGATCTGTCACTTCTTCCACTTTTCACACTTCTATTTTCTATGAAGTGATGGGACCAGATGCCATGATCATAGTTTTTGAATGCTGAGTTTTACGCCAGCTTTTTCACTCTTCTCTTTCACCTTCATCAAGAGGCTCTTTAGTTCCTCTTTACTTTCTGCCATTAGAGTGGTATCATCTGCATATCTGAGGTTGCTGATTTCTACGACAATCTTGGTTCCACCTTGTGATTCACCCAGCCTTTCAATTTCACGTGATATTTTCTCAATATAAGTGAATAAACAGGATGATAATATATAGCCATGTTGTAACCCTTTCCAAATTTTGAACCAGTCCATTGTTCCATGTCCAGTTCTAACTGCTTCTTCTTAACTTGCATATAGGTTTCCCAGGAGACAAGTAAGATGGTCTGGTACTCCCGTCTTTTTAATCATTTTCGACAATTTGTTGTGATCCACTTAGTCAAAGGCTTTAGTATAGTCTATGGAACAGAAGTAGATTTTTTTTCTGGTATTTCTTTGCTTTCTCTATGATCTGATGAACGTTGGAAATGTGGACTCTGGCTCCTCTGCCTTTTCTAAAACCAGTTGTACATCTGGAAGTTCTTGGTTCACATTCTGTTGAAGCCTAGCTTGAAGGATTTTTAACATAACCTTACTAGCATGCTAAATAAGTACAATTTTCCTGTAGTTGGAACATTCTTTGGCATTGCCCTTCTTTTGGATTGGAATGAAAACTGACATTTTCCAGTTCTGTGGCCATGGCTGAGTTTTCCAAATTTGCTGACATATTGAGTTCAGCAATTTAACAGCATCATCTTTTAGGATTTTAAATAGTTCAGCTGGAATTCCCTCAGCTCCACTAGCTTTGCTTGCAGTAATGCTTCCTAAGGCCCACTTGACTTCACACTCGAGGATGTATGGCTCTTGTGAGGGATCACACCATCATGGTTATCCCAATCATTACTTTTTTTGTCTAGGTCTTCTGTGTATTCTTACTACCACTTCTTAATCTCTTCTGCTTCTGTTAGGTCCTTACTGCTTCTGTCTTTCATCATGCCCATCCTTGTATGAAATGTTTCCTTGATCTGTTCAGTTTTCTTGAAGAGNCCTTGATCTGTTCAATTTTCTTGAAGAGATCTCTAGTCTTTCCCACTGTATTGTTTTTCTCAATTTGTTTAACTGTTCATTTAAGAAGGCCTTCTTAGCTCTCCTTGCTAGTCTCTGAAACTCTGCATTCAGTTGGGTATATCTTTTCCTTTCTCCATTACTTTTTGCTTCTCTTCTTTCCTCAGGTATTTGTAAAGCTTCCTCAGACAACCACTTTGCCTTAGGTTTGATACTCTATGCAGACTAATGTAAACTTTCAAAATTCTCCAAGCTAGGCTTCAGCAATAGGTGAACCATGAACTTCCTGATGTTCAAACTGGTTTTAGAAAAGGCAGAGGAACCAGAGATCAAATTGCCAACATCCACTGGATCATGGAAAAAGCAAGAGAGTTCCAGAAAAACATCTATTTCTGCTTTATCGACTATGCCAAAGCCTTTGACTGTGTGGATCACAATAAACTGTGGAAAATCCTGAAAGAGATGGGAATACCAGACCACCTAACTTGCCTCTTGAGAAATCTGTATGCAGGCCAGGAAGCAACAGTTAGAACTGGACATGGAACAACAGATTGTTTCCAAATCAGAAAAGGAGTCCGTCAAGGCTGTATATTGTCACCCTGCTTATTTAACTTCTATGCAGAGTACATCATGAGAAATGCTGGACTGGAAGAAACACAAGCTGGAATCAAGATTGCTGGGAGAAATCTCAGTAACCTCAGATATGCAGATGACACCACCCTTATGGCAGAAAGTGAAGAGGAACTAAAAAGCCTCTTGATGAAAATAAAAGAGGAGAGTGAAAAAGTTGGCTTAAAGCTCAGTATTCAGAAAACGAAGATCATGGCATCCAGTCCCATCACTCCATGGGAAATAGAGAAACAGTGGAAACAGTGTCAGACTTTATTTTTTGGGGCTCCAAAATCACTGCATATGGTGATTTCAGCCATGAAATTAAAAGACGCTAGCTCCTTGGAAGAAAAGTTATGACCAACCTAGATAGCATATTGAAAAGCAGAGATATTACTTTGTCGACTAAGGTCTGTCTAGTCAAGGCTATGGTTTTTCCTGTGGTCATGTATGAATGTGAGAGTTGGACTGTGAAGAAGGCTGAGCGCCGAAGAACTGATGCTTTTGAACTGTGGTGTTGGAGAAGACTCTTGAGAGTCCCTTGGACTGCAAGGAGATCCAACCAGTCCATTCTGAAGGAGATCAATCCTGGGATTTCTTTGGAAGGAATGATGCTAAAGCTGAAGCTCCAATACTTTGGCCACCGCATGAGAAGAGTTGACTCATTGGAAAAGACTCTGATGCTGGGAGGGATTGAGGGCAAGAGGAGAAGGGGACGACCGAGGATGAGATGGCTGGATGGCATCACTGACTCGGTGGACGTGAGTCTGAGTGAACTCCGGGAGATGGTGATGGACAGGGAGGCCTGGCGTGCTGCAATTCATGAGGTCGCAAAGAGTCGGACACGACTGAGCAACTGAACTGAACTGAAAGAGGATCAGGAAGTGCTCAGGCTGCAATCCTTTATTTGTCAATGTTAGGAAAGATGATAAATAGGTCTGTTCATTTGTTTGCTTGTTGTAGGCTTTTGTTTTTTATATTTTGAGACAAAGCAAAAAGGGGAGTATTTTCTGGTTGGACTAAACTCAGATGTGCTTTCTTTCATACCCAAATCCCGAGAATAATATAATCTTCTTTTCACCACTGTGTCACAAATCAGACTAAAGAAGAGAAGGAAGAGAGAGAGTGATAGACAGAGTCAGAACAGATGAGGCAGAGAACATAGAGGACACAACTTAAGAGAAAGACCCTTGCAGGGTAATACACAGGATAGCCAGAAAGTTTCAGAACCTGACAAATGAGGATGCATGCTCTGATATTCAAGTATCATTCAAATCTATAAAACAGATAGGTTTCAAACATAAATTGCAATCAATAAAATAATTAGTAAAACTCATGGATAATTTAAATTTTTATAGACACTACTCCTACTTTGTCATTTTTAACTCAGTTTAATCTTTATGATGACCCTACATAGGTCCTGTCATCATTCTCTCTTTGCAGATGAGGAAACCTCAGCATAAACAGGTAAAGGCATTTCCCCAGGGTCATACAGCTTGTTAATCACAAAGCTAGAGTTTAAACAGAATCATCAGGCTCCAGAGCCAGTGCACCAAACCACTGGTGAAGATGATCTCCTTAAAATATGGTGATACACTTACCAGCTCTCCCCACCCCCACCTACCCCACCATGTGCATGGAACAATAACAGCATAGGGCAAAGAAAAGTTAATAGCCTGGGACAAAAAAGAACATTCAAATAAGCCAAAGCAGAGATGCTTTCTTAGCTGTACTTGGTTATAGTTACACCAATCACCCATGGCAACAAATATTGTTCAGGTGAGTAGTTCCTTGGTAAATATAGTTTCATAGTTATGTAATATGGCAAATTTAAATATATAATTCATCATTCAAATTCTGTGGGGTGAGTTTAGTTATTTTCAAGTAGTCTTTTCATTGTCATCAAAAAGCCCTTATTAATGAAACTTTTGTATTGATCAGACAGATCTTGACCATGAAATACTATGTTGTCTGATATATAGTGGGCAAAATGTATAATCAGTAAGTAATCCATAGCAATATCTCTAAAAGGCTTATTTTCTCCTTAGTGTGTAAACAATACCCTTCTCAGCTCTTCCTTCCTTCCTCTCTCTCTCATGCACACACCCCCCCACACACATACACACACTTCTCATCTGGCAAGGGAGTGACAGAGAATAAGGAAATTTGCAAAGTCAAATTACCCTTGAAGAGAGCACTGGCATGCAATTATATTTTCCCTAAATTTACTGATCATCCAGCATATTCCAGGAAGCATTCTCTTGATAGTCCAACTTAGTATCTTATTATCACAGTGAAGACACAATAGTTCTGATACCTTTAAAAGTCCACTGAGTCTTAAAGCAGATAGTGACCACGACCAGTGTTCCCATACAAGGTACAACACACAATAGGTGATTCTGAGAAAGAAAGTTACTGAAAAGCAGATTCCTAAGTGGATAAAAGAGGGTGAGGGCAAGAGAGAATAGGACGAAGTCACCTCACCCAGCTGCTTCCTGTATTTCTCTTCCCTCCTCCTACTAACGATTACTCGTTCCTTGGGGATTTTCAATTAAACAGGAGCCTGAATACATTAACCTTTTCTGTTTACAATACATTCATCAGGACAGCCTTGGCATGCCCTTGAATTCCAGGGCTGGGCTTGGAGTGAAGATACCATCGATATCCAGCAAATCCAGGGCAAAATTTGTTCAAGTGAGGCTTAGACAGCCTATATTGAGCTTCATAAATGAAACTTGTTTTTAAAAGGATTTTTTATAAGTGAAATTTTGAATTGGAGAAAAGTACCAGAAGTATGTTGATTTGATTAACTCGTCTCTAAAATAAAATTATACTAAATAGCCTGCTATCCATATTATTTTTTTTAATTTTTATTTTTACTTTAGTTTACTTTACATTACTGTATTGGTTTTGCCAAACATTGACATGAATTCACCACGAGTGTACATGCGTTCCCAAACACGAA